>JAAVUD010000203.1:0-126547 GCA_014898915.1 Fusarium chlamydosporum | reverse complement strand
GGGAAGAAGAGGGGCCAGGGGTTCGTTTATGCTGAGTGATGTGATTGCTGCTGCTAATTTAAGGATGCTGCAGAGTACAGCGAAATGTTATGGATGTCCAGATGGAGCATTATTCGGGATAAGATGAGGCTGAATCCCGACGTGGTGCTACAAATATTGGTCCTTACTAGCGATCGAGTAAGAAATTACATTTTTGATGATAAATGTCCGTATGAGTCAAGTTGAACTTTGTCTTTATATGCGCTCCATACAACAATCTCATTAAACTGAGGCGATCGCGGAACGCGGTAAATGCCTCCATGGGTAGCTGTAAGTCACTGTGGAGTAGGTACGCCTCGCTGACCGACAGGTACATTGGATGCAAACAAGTTACCGAGAAGAGAAGTAAAGTACCCTCTTCGTCCATTGAAATGTTAGCATTTCGCAACATGGGCATGTACTTTGGTGAAATCTTTTCACTAAGCCTTATTGCTCAGTCGTTGCGCTCTCCCCGACGGCTTAACTCAATAAGAGCTTTATCCAAACTAAGTTCCGAAGGCAATACGAGGGTTGTAGCAAAGTGACAAGAGTTAAAATTGGTCCAATTCTTCAACGAATATTAACTCGGTGCCTGGGCTTTAAGTAAGGCAATTAAGTCAGAAGATGGAAGTTTCTGGTTCTTAGGTAGTTCACATAGGTGCGGCTGAATAGCGCCCACGAACCACGTTAAGGATGCTGCATCATGGTTTCGGATTAATTTTTACATGTAACATTTTGATAGAAACAAATAATTCATTTGTAACGAAATTAAGAGTTTGTCGTCATCGGTAAATCCGAACCAGGTTGAAAAGAGTTTGGATGCAGGTACAACAGAGGACAAGCCAAATGCTCATGGCAATCAAAACGCGTGCACGTGATCACGTACGCCAGCCTCTCAATTTGCGCCGCCTAATTCTCGGCGCGCATCGCGTCGGCGCATCATGGCACCTTCGCGATAGCATCACAATAATAGCGACAAAAAAAGTCGGCACTTGTCACATTTTCCAGCATCAAGACATTCGAGCTATTCATTCATATCGAAATATCAGCCCATTGTGGTTGCGAGGCCCATTTATCAGAGCTCATAAAGACTTCTTTGCTCAACTCACCGCCACCAACATGATTCTTTGTTGATACTACCCTCATCTCAATCACTAAATTGGCCAGTCAAGCTGGCGCACAGAACAAGTGTCTTTGTGAACCAGAATCAGAAGCGGGGAACTACTTGGTGGTGTCGCCTTTGGACGCCTGCTTGGGATACACCAACGCCCGTGCTACTATTTTCATCTCATTGAACAAAGACTAGCAATCATCATCTTTCTTTCACTTACAGACAACGACAACGACTTTAATGACACAAAAGAGAGCGACTTCTTTTAAGCGGATTTTTCCTGGTTCAATCTGCTTTTCTTCCCGACTTTACTCAACACTCACATCTCATCACAACCATGCCTCCAAAACCTGCCAGACGTAGTACTCGCTACGCAAGTAACGAAATCGAACCAGAGCCAGTTCAAATTGGGTTGGCTCGACCTAATTTACCGCCTCTAAAAGGAACACCAAGCACACGGAGACAGTATACATATGGCTCTGGTGTTGAGCCACCACCTAGAGTAGGAGCTGGCCTCCATCGCATGGATCTGAGCAATGCTGTTAATCAAGCTCTTTCAAACGGCGGCGAACCGGGGGAAGAAGCATCTGCCCGGCCAAACGAACCAAGATCAGCATCTACAAGGGCAGAGCGAGACACGAGATCCAAAGACAGTAAGTTCATTGCTATTAGTAGGTCTACAGCAACGCTGACATTGAATAGCAGCCCTACGAAAAACAACAACGAGCGCCACTGGGCATTTGGATGTTGAGAGGGATGATGATAGTTCCCGAAGCTTCGGACTGGAAAGTGAATATTACGACCATGCGACGATAGAGTCGGCGCCGCAAGATCCATCACCAGCCGCAGAAAAGCGACAGACCGCACCCAAGACAAGGTCCAGAAATCAGCGAGATGCGTCCGATCAGCGTGATTCACAGCCGTCGCGCCCCCGAGACCGATTGAACGCTACCACGCGGCTGAGTGAGATCAGGGACACTCAAGATGCTGTTAGAAGCACAGCAAGACAGGCCAGGCAGACTCAACAGGTTTCTCACGAGGCTGAAGCCGAACCGAAAAGGAAGACTTTCCGCGTCGTTCCAAAAAAGACAGTGAACACACCAGCCCCAGACAGAATCCGGCCCGACCCTAAACAATCCCAGTTCCCAGAGCCTGTTGTATCCGAGGATAGAGTGGAAGACGAAGAAGATTCTGAAAGCGAAATAGAACCTGAACTCAACCGGAGAATGGCACAGCCTCCTAAAGGTACAAACTATTTTAGGCAAGATTCGGCAAGTAGTTCAGGGTCAGATGCATTCGAAAGAGCTCGTCGGATTCCAAGTGACCCGCGAGAACGCGATGGGGATATTCAACGGGAAATCGCGGAGGCCGAGGAGGAGAGTGCTCGCCGAGCCAGAGAATGGGAATCACCACACTCAGCGATGAGAAGACGGCTGGGAATTGGGCGTTGGCGAATGCGATACTATATAGTCGCTGGGACCTTAAGAGACTACTGGCCATTCAGTCTGATCTGGAGACGACCTGAACCTCGCAACCCACCTCGCAATCGCCCTGATAGCCGGTACCATGCTGGTGGTGACCAAGTAGAGTACATTCGCCTTCTTTACCCCATGACATATGTACATACTGTGAGGTGGTGGTACGATAACATTATGGATTTTGTTATCAGCCTCATTGACCGTTTGTCTGGTATTCAAGTTGAGCGACCGCGAAGGTCATCGGCTGAGCGCTTTCTTTGGGTTTTGGCATTAGGAGGTGTTGCTTTTTTTCTACTTACGAGCTTTGGAGGTCTGCAACATATCCCGGAATTCCCAGACCTGGGCTCTGTGAAACCCAGTGGTATACATTGGCCGAGACCCAGTGGCTTCAGTGTTGGAAACATCATCCCCTCGGTCTCATGGCCTTCGTGGGGCAGTGGTGACGACGACGATCTCCCTTACTATGACCCATTTGCGCTTGACGATACTGTCGTTCCGGATGACCACAAGAGGGCACTTGACGCATTGAAGAAGCAAGCCAATGTCCACAAACAGGCTCTCAAGAGGCTGGAAACGATTCTGCCTCGCATTGTACAGATGGATCTTGTCAATGGACGCCCAGCTATCAAGCCAGAGTTCTGGCACGCTCTTCAAGATCACCTGAAGGAGGATGGAAGTTTCTTGAATCTCGAAAAGAAGAACGGGAACTTCGAAATCTCTTCGGAAAAGCAGTGGAGAGCTATTGTAGCACGTCTCGACAGAGATCCTACCTTCAAAGTCAAGCTCGACACTATTGCCGATCGCAGCATTGGAGACAAGTTACCAAACTTCTGGGATACATGGTTTAAGAAAAACAACGATGTACTTGAGCCGCTCGTGGAAAAGGCTATGGCTAAGAAACAATCCGCCGGCTCAGGAGCTGCGTTCGACCAGAAGCTTTCCAAGATTGTTAGTGAGGAACTCAGCAAGCAGAACCAAACTGCTGTCTCTCGAAACGAGTTCCTGGCTCACCTCAGAAATGATTTTGCCAAGCATGAGTCTCAGATTGATGCCGAGTTCGCGAGGCTCAAGTCTCACATGGATGACCACATCGCTGAGTCCATTCGGACTGCCAAGATGCTGGCTCCCAAGGCAATGTCCGAGACTGAGATGCAACAAATTATCCGAAAGATCATCTACCAGACTCTCACAGATGGTAGTCTCGAAGCCGTCGCCAAGAGTAAGATTCATGCCCACTGGAACTCCGACCTCAAACATCAGGTCAATTTCTTAGGTACTGGCGCTGGTGCTACTATTGAAACGCATCACACTGCACCTAATTGGGATCCCTACGACGCTTCCACCTCCGAGAAGAAGGCAGAAGCGCTCGGTACCGAAGGTATACGCCCTCGCCGTCCTGTTGAGGCACTTCGGCCCTGGCAGGACGAGGGAGATCGATGGTGTGGATTCCACACTGAAGACGAGTACGGAAGACCCCATGGCGTTACACTCTCTGTCCACCTGGGCCATCTGGTCATCCCCGAAAACATCGTTGTCGAGCACATTCATCCCAACGCAACAATTGACCCTGATGCTCGACCACGACACATTGAAGTCTTTGCCAGATTCGACTTCAAAGAAGACCAAGAGCTTGTGCGCGACTACTCATCAAACAAGTTCCCCAACCACATCAACGGGTGGGACTTTAATGCTTCCCCTCTACCAGATCCATTCGTCAAGATTACTCAATTTGAGTATCAAGCCGATGAACTAAACGACGGCGTACACGTTCATCACATCAACGATGAATTCGCCAACCTTGGCATTCCGACAGACCATGTTATCGTTCGAGCTATGAGCAACTATGGTGCGCCGGACCACACGTGTTTTTACCGAGTAAGGCTGTTTGGAAGACGGGCTGATGAGTTGGCGTGATTACGGGGCGTTGGAGGATAGTTTAATTCATGTACATTGAATGGTCTTGTATTATGGCGTGGCTTATACGCAGGTTAAAGCGTGGAGCTGGATGGGAAATGGATAGCTTTTCACCAGGCGCTACTTATAATTCGATTATGAACTTTTATCATGATAGGATATTTTGCTCACAAGTGATAGACGAGAAGAACAATTGAAACCATTAATCCTATGCATTTTATTCCGCAACTTTTGTCTATCCCTATATACGAGGCTCCAGAGGGTATCGAGCCTATGCGCCTCAATCCAACAGTCCCGTAGCAAGCGCCTCGAGGTCCTCCAACGTCTCGGGCTCTTCCTGGACCTTGATAACTCTTCCCTTGCTCTTGCCCTTCTTCTCGTCCTCCGAGTCGTCCTCGAACCACTTCTTGGCTCTCTTCTTGGGCGGCTCCCTCTCTCCCTCGCTGTCCGATCTGTCGTCGCCCATGGGTAGCGAACGCAGAAGCGCCAAAGGATCCTCTCCATCGTCTGCGTTGTGAAGCCTGGGCGCGTCCTCGTCGTCTGAAACAATGCCCATGCGCTCTGCTCGCTCGGCAGCCTTGCGCTTCTCTTTCTTCTCGCGACGCTTCTGCTTGGCGAGAGCCTTGTCGTCGACGTCTGCTTCGCGAACACGTGATGTCTCGTCTTCGACGAACTTGCGGCGCTGTTCCTCGGCAGGGCCTTCGCCCATAAAGTCGTCCTCATCCTTGAGCTCGTAGATGGCGTGGGCGTTGCCATCTTCGTCAAAGACAACCTTGGTAGAGTTGCCCTTGAACTTGAGCATCTTCTTCTTTGATTTGAGAGCCTTCTCGCGACGCTTCGAATCAACAACAAAAGGCTCCTCGCCACCAAGACCATCGATAACCTTTGCTGTGCTCTTGTATGCGTTCGCCTCATCATCCAGATCACCGTCCTTGAGAACTCTCTTTACTGACAAGAAATCGTCCTCCTCATCTGCCTTGTCATCACCATCAAGCACGAGCTTGTTGTAGTGACTTGACAGAACATCCTGATTTGTTCGCTCGAACATCTTATCGTACTTTGTACGCACCTCATTCTTCTTCTTGGCCTTCTTGTCTCCATCCTCGTCGGATTCAGAATCGCTGGACAGGCCTGCACGAGGCGCGTTCTTTATCCTCTTGATATCGTCTCCCTTTCGGAACTTGACTTGTGGTGTACCTGGAAGACCAAGACTGGCAGCGAAACCATCCAGATCAAGCTTGTCGAACTTGAAGACGTCCTTGTCTTTTTGTAAATGGATTGATCGTGTGTAACTGATGAAGGCCTTCTGACCGAGGTACTTGAGATCGGGGTTCTGGAAGCACATGCTTTGTAGGTGATCCTTGATGTTTCTCTTCTTCTTTTCCTTCACATTCACCCTCTGTATTGGGATCTTCTTCTGCTCCAACTTCTTCAACATGCCTGGCTCTTCACTTGGGTCTAAGAATAGCACTGCGCGACCGTTGCTCTGGTATCGAGCTGTTCTACCAACTCGGTGGATATATGTGTCAACATCCTCAGGACAATCAGCCTGGATAACCCAGTCAACGGCTGGGAAATCAATTCCTCGCGCGACAACGTCTGTGGCGAACAGGCATGACTGTTTTGCGGCAGTGAACCTGTTGGTAATCTCCATTCGGGCAATCTGTTTCTGGCGTCCGTGAAGATGAAGCAGAGGAATACCGGGCTGGAGATGACGAAAACTCTCGTATACGAATCGGACTTGTTTGCCTGAACTTAGGAAGACGATAATCTTGCTCTTCAAGTTGGCCTTGATGAAGCCGTAGAGGGTGTCGAGCTTTTCTGTCAGAGGTGTGACGAGGTAATGTTGTTGGAGGTTTGTCGGAGTGGCGCTGGCGGCAGCTTCGTGAACGGAGACGTATTCGGGGTCCTTGAGGCTGAGACGAGCAAGATCAGAGACCTTCTTGCTCTGGGTAGCACTAAACATAAGTGTCTGTCTGGTCTTGGGAAGATGCTCAACCAAAGCATCGACAGCAGATTGGAAACCCATGTCCATGATTCGATCTGCCTCGTCCAGTACCAGGATCTGGAGGTTGTTGGCATCAAAACCAGCTGTCTGATCAAGATGCTGCAGCATACGACCAGGCGTACAAACCAAGATGTTCATTCGATCTAGACGCTCCGCCTCTTCCTTCAAGCTCTTGCCACCAATAACCAGACCCGCCGAAAAGACATGGTTTCTGCCAATCTTTCGAAGGACTTCGAAGATCTGAACCGCGAGCTCTCGGGTTGGGGAGATAATGAGAGCACCGAGACCATCGTACTCAGTCCATTGGGCACGGTAGAGCTTCTCGAGGACAGGGATTAGGAAAGCAAGTGTCTTTCCGCTTCCTGTCTTGGCAGCACCTAGAACATCTTTGCCCTTGAGGGCGAGCGGAACGGCTTGAGCTTGGACATCGGTAAGGGTTTGGAAATGAGAGGCCTCGAGGCCGCTGGCGGTCGGTACGGAAAGAGGGAGATGAGAGAAGTTCTTGATGGCGTCTGATTTGGGATCCTGTGATGTTGTTAGTTGAGAACAAAGGTTGCTGTAGTTATATCACCCCACGTACCAATTCAGTCACTCGTTGCTCGAGCTCTTGAAGACTTTCCTGCTCTCTCTTGCGCTTCTGCTGTCGCTGCTCGGTACGCCCATTCTTTTGAGGCTTGGGCCCTCGCCCAGGCCGCGCATGAGGAGGCATTATGTGCAAAGTTGTGATATTAATGGGAGGAAGAGAATTAAGACAAGACTCTGAACCTCTTGCTTGGCGCAAACCAAAAACCAAATCCAAAGTTGCTAGAAATTTTTTGGGAAATGCGCGGCGCTGGCCATGACCGATCTACCGATTATGGGGCGCTTAACCAAAAGAAGCTTACCGCCCCGGCAGAAAGATTTCACCGCCAAAAAATTGAAATCCATTTGTTTTTCTGCCCCTCCAAGGAGCATCAAGCAAGCTTTAGTTGCAGTACACCAACATCACAACAGCTTCGTTATCACAAAATGAAGAATGAAAAGAAGTCAAAGAAGGGCGGCGACTCAGCGAGTCATATCGCCGATCAGCGATTCGCCGATTTCGAGACCGACCCTCGGTTCCGGTTGCCATCAAAGAAGCAAACCAAGACGACGATCGACAAGCGATTCGCGCGCATGCTGAACGATGACGAATTCACTGCTACCGCAAAGGTTGATCGATATGGCCGAAAGATTAAGTCTGACTCAAAAAAGAAGGCTCTGCAAAGACTATACCAGGAAGAAGATGAGAAGGATGAGGACGACGAGGAAGAAGAGGACAACATCGAGGTCGAGGCCGACGAGGTCGTTCAGCGAGAATTGCGAAAAGCCCATGAGGAATACGATCCTGCTCGAGGTGGCGGTTTTTCTTCCTCAGAGGATGACTCTGAATCTGAGGAGGAAGAAGATTCTGACGAAGAGGAGGGTGGCGCGCAAGTCGATACCGAAGGAGATATGCAACGCTTCCAGGACGAGCAGAACGAGGTCGAGGCTGGAGAGGTGACAAACAGAATCGCCATCGTCAATCTCGATTGGGACCACGTCAAGTCCACAGATCTTATGGCTCTCTTTAATAGTTTCCTTCCTGATACCGGCGGCAAAATCGACAAGATTTCAGTGTACCCTAGCGAGTTCGGAAAGGAGCGCATGCAGCAGGAAGAAGTTGAGGGTCCTCCTAAGGAGCTTTTCAAGAACTCGAAGAACGACGATTCGGATGAGGATTCGGAGGACAGCGACGAGGATGGCGACGATGGCGACGAACGTATCAAGAAGAGCTTGCTCCAGGAGGGCGATGACCAGGACTTCGACAGCGATGCACTACGATCTTACCAGCTTGACCGTCTACGATACTACTACGCTGTCATGGTTTGTTCGAGCCCGCAGGTTGCTCAGAAGCTTTACGAGGCCGTCGATGGACGAGAGTATCAGTCATCCTCTAACTTCCTTGATCTCCGATTCGTCCCTGACGATGTGACCTTTGATGACGAGCCCAGAGACGAGTGTGAGAAGGTTCCCGAGTCATACAAGCCCGTCGAATTTGTTACAAACGCCCTCCAGAGCTCCAAGGTCAAGCTTACATGGGACATGCACCCTGAAGAGGCTTCCCGCAAAGAGTCTATCAACCGTGCTTTTAGCGGTAGTCGCAACGAGATTGAGGAGAATGATCTACGCGCATACCTAGCAAGCGACAGCGAGGATGACGACGAAGACGTTGAGGTGGTTGAGGAGGTTGCAGAGGAGAAGGAGGATGAGCCCAAGCTTTCCAAGAAGGAGTTGGCCCGTAGAAAGATGCGTGCTGCTCTGGGTCTGTCTGAAGAGCCCACCAAATCTTCCAAGAACGCTCCTGTCGGAGATATGGAAATCACATTCACACCCGCCCTTTCAGAGTCCGCACCCAAGAAGACAGCCGAGGAAGAGACAACAATCGAGAAGTACATTCGAAAGGAGAAGGAGCGCAAGGAGAAGAAGCGTGAAGCTGCCCGAGCCAGACGTGAGGGTCGCGACCCTAATGCCGCGGAAGAGGAAGAGGAAGTCGTTGAGGCTCCTGCTGGCGATGATGATGATCTCGGTTTCGACGATCCTTTCTTCACTGCCGCCGAACCCGAAGCAGTTTCCAAGACCTCCATCCGCAAGGCCGACCGTCTCAAGAAGCGAGAAGCTCGCGAGGCCGCCGAAGCCGAGGCCAAGGCCCAGAAGAAGCAGCTGGAGAAGGTCATGGCCGACGTCAACGAGGATCAAGCTGAGCATCTGGATCACTTCGACATGAACGAGATTGTCCGCGCAGAGAAGGCTCAGCGCAAGAAGGGCAAGGCCAAGAAGAAGGCGCTCGCCAAGGAGTCCCGCGGCGGCCTCCAGGAGGATTTCAACATGGATGTTGACGACGACCGTTTCAAGGCTGTGTTTGAGAGTCACGAGTATGCTATCGATCCTTCAAACCCCAAGTTCAAGGCTACAAAGGGTATGACGAAACTGCTCGAAGAGGGAAGGAAGAAGAGAAGAAATGCGGACGAGGAGGTGGATGAGCCTAAAGTTAAGAAGGCTAAGAAGGGGCGCAGGTAAAGATGGGTTAGATGAGTTGATGTAATGTAGACTTTGCACTGAGATGGTCGATTCGTGTCTTGGAGTTGGGTGATTAAAAGTTGGTATTTGATAGCCACCATATATAAAGCATACGTCTAACATGCTCCTTTATTTGGACTATACAATGGTGTTAATGGCTGTCCAGCAACGATACCGTCCCTCGATTCTTCTGAATGCACTATATTAGATGCTATAAAAAAGCTATCCAGGTTAGAACGAATACCTCGGAACAACTTGAAAGCTCGATTTAGGAACGTAATCCCATCACTGGTTGAACTCTTCCTTCAAACAGCATGTTCACTCGCTCTATACGTTTTGTCAATTTCTATACATCCAACGGCTTCTGTCCACTCCAGAAATGCATCTTCCCATAAGCGTGTACATTGGGATCCCTCATCGACTGCCGACACTCCGCAAAAAACACTTCCATCTCAGCCTTTTCCCAACCCAACTGCGGAAAATGAAGTGTCCCCATCGTAGGAAAGAATTCTTCGCAAGCCGTTCGATAGTACATTCCTACCAAACGCATTACCCTAGAAGATTGTAAGTAAGACATTCAACCTGTTTATGACTTATAGACTCACTTGTCTTTTGGCCATGTTCCGTAAGGCAGCTTTATGTAATTGTGCTTAATGTTAATAAACCCTGCTTCAGCGAGGTATTGTCCTCCAAAAACAGCAGCGTGCGCATTCGTTCCATACAGGGCGAAGCATTGTAGGATAATCTCTGTGAAGCGTTTGAGGGGCCAGTCTTCGGGTATGGTGTCGTCGTCTGAGTGGACTTGGCCGTCTACGTCTTGGAGCTCTACCCATGCGCCAGGCTTGATATTGCTGTGGTCGTTAGTTGACGAGCCAAGAGTGAGTGAAGGGGTGGTCTTACGCGTATACTTGCTTCAGCAACATTACTGGAGATTTGAGTATTGGAATCATGTTGCGTAGATGGACAAAGTCAAAGTCATCTCCGTTGAGCCACTCGTCTTCGATGTCGTCGACCATGAAACTATGCAAGTTAGCTTTGATGATACTTTAGATCGGTGAGGGCTTACCTGACGTTTGGAGGTACCCAGCACGGTTGTATTGGACTTAGATCCAAACCCAGCACTTCAGCACTGGGATACTTCTCACCGACTAGGTCCAATCCGTCAGTTATATCCTTATTTCAAACCCACAGTGACATACTCTCAATGGCCCAAATCCCCGTCCCGGTCCCCAAATCCGCTATCTTCTGTGGATTATCCCCAAGCGGCGCATAAAAGTATCTTCCATCTGTCGCCTCAAGCATCATAGCATGCAGCATATCCTCACGATTTTGTTCCGCTTCGTCATTCGGTAGAGGATATCGTCCATGGCGATATCGATGGTAGCGTCGGCCGTTTTCGTAGCTGTGTTGGAGGATGCTGGAGCTGATGGATGTGGATGAGGAGTCGGTGCTTGTGAGGGAAGAGGTATCGTCGGCGCCAAAGTCGCTGGCAGAGAATTCCCCGTCTTCGTCGCTGCCGCCGGCTTCGATTATGGCGTTGCCGTGCAAGACACCTTGGTTATCGAGGTTGCTGTTTGGGACTTGATTTGTTAGTGGTATGATCTTGGGACATAGTTGCACAATTGGCCATTGGCGTCATCTTATGGCTCGGATTCTTTATAACCTCGTGATTTATGTTCCTCTGCTAACATACCTTGTTCATCTTGTCCCACTGAGCTTGATTTGTCGCGTATTTGAGGACTCTCATGAGGGCTACTCTTAGGACTCGTCCGTCTACTTCCAGATTCCTGACCACCCATAATTCAGTAGGTCGTGATATTCTTTCGTATATCGTACCAATTCTTGTATCGTGAAGAATATCGTGGAAATCAGAGCCTCGTCCGAGCAATGAGGGGAAGCCGAACAAACAATCGCAAGGATATATCTGCACCACCACCAACGGGATTATACACCAACCACTGAGGGGGCTTGTAATGCCCAGTGAATGAAATGTGAGGCTATGCAGTGCTACTCTCGAAGTTACGCCTCGAAATGTGACATATTCGAAAAAATGCTAAGACGGCGACAGGGCTATTAAAAGAAGGGGAGCTTTCCATTACGCAACTTACAACTGCCGAATACGGCAAGAAGCACGAGTGAACAACATAATGGTAGCTCACTCGTTTACGCAGAAGTTGCAAAGCATATCTTTGGAATTTTCCATGCATCAGGTTGACGTTGTCTAGGTAGTCTGGGTTTTGGGCCTTGGCGTAGGACAAACATACCAGTGCTCAGCGAACGCTAGACTGATAATACAAGACTGAAGGATAGTGAGAGTTTCTCGGAGTTTGTCCATTTGGCCAAGATTGGCTCGATAGGGAACAAGTAGACTAGGCGCGAGGGTTCAACACGGAAAGCAGACAGACACTTATTAGGGTAGGTTGCCAAAGCTTCGGGAATCGATCTGAAAGCCGCAGTAAGCTCCACAGTTGGCGATGCGATGCGATCTAAGGATTGATTAGCTTGAATCATGGGCCATTTTCTGGTCCAGGATTTGTAGTAAGCAGCCTTGTATTAAGTGCTTGAGCTCCTTCAATTGATTGCTATTGCGGTTGGTTGCTGTATGCATGCGCCTATTGCAGGGCTGAGACAATATTGGGTTGTTCTCATGAAAACAAACGCATGGCACATGAACTGCTATGTAGGATATCTTTATCCAAAATTGGAGGTTTGGAAGATGACGACGCAAGAGTCGAAAGCTTATAAGGCGTGTTACTTTATTTAGCTATGCTGTGAAGCCGGAGGACTCTACTGGATTGGATTGGATTGGATTGGGGACGTGTCCGCTATTGAAAATCCGAGGAAATTGTTCGCATGGCTTGTAGAAATGATCTAATGGAGAATATTGTCATTTCTAGAGTTAAGCCAGCAACGACTGTAATATCCGAGGTTTGGTCATTCGTATCGAGCACCAAGGGCAGTCTCACCATGACCAATCCACATCAAAACATCGCCAGGTATATCTCATATCGTCTTTCCCCTCTTCTACTCACAGGATCCAATTTATCGGTGTGCATGCTGCGCATTTATGTACGACAGCTTATGTATGCAAACTCGACCCATACATACCTGTCGTGCATCAACTCCCCTGCTTGATGAGAGACCAAAGCTCATTGGCAAAAGACCAAGAAGCGGAACTATGTAAGATAACCCAGATAAGAGATCTGTCCGCGTGATGGTAAAAAGGGTGGGATATCACATCCCGCACGATCCGGTTTTCGTTTTAGCTGCCGTTTCCGTCGGTGCGGCTGGAGATTAGACTAGTTTTGGCTGTCTAGTTTATCACAACACCAAATTCAAAGTCGTGATGATTGACAAAAGGCGGTGGTTGGGGATATGAGGGGGTCTCTGCCTTGGGATGACTCTATTGTTTGGTCTTCTCACTATATAATACTACACAGCATAAATGACCACTGGTATAAAATTCGCCTCTATGATATAATCACTCGAATAGCATCCTGTCGTAGTACTCGACTTGTTCACTCGTATAGTGGCAAGGCGGGCTGAAAGGTGACCAGTTTGTCGATCTGGGATGATGCACAAGACCCAAAAGCCGCAGATGGCAATGTCTGAGTACACCATTGTAAGATGATAGGATTGAAACAATGCAGTTTCCCATGGCTAGGGGGGTAACAGAAAAGCTGACATCCAAGCTTTAGGGTGTATAAATAAATAGCCCAAGACTGTATTCTGAGATTCAATAAAGTAACTGACTAATTTCGTCTCTTATGTGCCATCGGCCAAGTTTTTTTTAAACCCCCCGAGGCATGGGTAGATGAGAAGGGTGTGGTTGAGTGGTATTGTGAAATCTGATGGTTGCCTTGATGGTTTTTTTTTGTAGAGGCCAGAAAGGATCCTGGCGACTAGCGGTATGAGAAGAACCAGGACTTCCAAGAGCGATCTGTGTTTAGAAGAGTTAGATGTAAACATGTTTTAATTGATAGGATGGATAGAATAATTAGCTTGCTGTATTTGTCCTCCATTTGTTTATCGTGCCATAGATCATATGTCACTCGGTGAATATCACGTATCATTTGGTAAGTAGACGGTTCACGGAGGTCTGGATTGGGTACGGGTGGGCGTAAGGGTTGGACAGGGGGTAGACGCTTAATTACCCTAGTAGTCGGTGGCTTTTGTAGCCAGTTTCTGGCCCTCTGAGATACACGCGAAAGCATGATGAATGATTGGTTGAATGGATGTTGATGCGAGATTCGAGATGAAGCGAAAAAGAGGACATGGAAGTATTTATATAGGTGGGCAGTGTGTTGAGAACTCATTATCTGGAGAGAGTTATTGTGTTGGAGGGTCAGTCATGAATGCCTCAAAGTGTATGTAAGATAGTGTTTGTTTTTCTAAGTGTAACCTTGATCTGTTCCCAGAGAGATATTGATATAAGGTCCGACCTTCCATTATTTAGGTAGGTAGGTACTCTAAAAAGAAACGTACAGGCCAGCCTTGCCTCTCATAGGTAATCTTTGCATGTTGTTTTTTGGGCAGGTCATGCCCGTAGTTCAGGCGTTTCCCCAGGGCATGGACAGCTAGGAAAAGAGTGCCCGCTACAGTCCATTGTACATGCAGTCAGTGTTATTGAAGTACCGTAATAAGAATATCGCCACTGAAAAGGACCCTTATTGCAGAATGATTTACAATGATTGTCGCAACCCTCTCGAATACATGGCTTCATTTTTCATCATTCACCGACTCTCGGAGCTAAAGTTCCCCCTCCCCCCCTCTTCTCTTTTGGTTGCAATCGAGATCGTGAAGGGGTGATTTCTGCAGGTGTAATGGAGGGATCGAGAGGGCCATGTTTCAGTGGAGTCCAATGTTTTTTCTTGGGGGTCATGACACCCTCTAATAGCGCTAAACTGCACTACCTACTGACACCCAATGCATACTGGACTGGAGCGGGCACTTTTTCCATTATCTGTGGGGAAACGCGTGAGCTACATGACCTGCCCAGCCGTGGAAGAAGTTGGATTTTTCTTGTGCTAGGGTTTGTGTAATAGATCCAAGATTGCATTGTTTGTGTCATTATGTCCTTGATATTACTCGTAACCATCCCCATCTTCTCTTGACTCTTTCTGTTCCCTACATTATCATCATCAGTCTGGTTGATTCACGCCATAAATCTACGCTGCTACTCTATCCAAGCTCTCCCTCATCACCACCACCTCCACCACTATCTACTCGATCACCTCAAACAGTAAAAACCTCGCGCGAATACTTGACAACTTTGTCCAGTAAACAAAAGGCAATGCCTCTGGATTCAAACTCTCCACTACTCCCCATCTCCACGCCCACTGCCATCGCATCGCCCTACGAGCAAGAACCTCCACAGGACCCCGCGCCCACAGCCGCAAACCATGTCCAGCGCCTAGCCATCGCGACATTTTCCCTCGCTCGCTTCCTCCGCGGCGTCTCGCTAATAGCCTATCCTCGCTTCGGTCTCTGGGCCCTCGATATTGCCCCCGATGGCTCCGCCTACATGCTCGCCAGCATGATTGGCATTCGCGACATTCTTCTGTCCGGCCTTTTATACACCAGCGACACAACCCACGCTGGCGTTGACCCCTCCGCCCGTCGCGAAGTCACCCGCGCTTTAGCGACGAATCTTTTTAGCGATGCGCTCGACGCTTTCGTCCTGATTTTCTACGCTGCGTGGTCTGATGACTGGGGTAACCCGATCGCTGTAATCGTCATTTCTGCTGTCATGGCTATCTTTGAGCATCTCACGTTGTGGAGCTTCAGCGAGGATGACTGGGCCGCGCATGAGCATGGTAGTCTGGGGGATGACAAGAAGGCGAGGATGAACGCTTGGCTCAGAGAGCTGGAGCGATGTGATCCTGAGACATATCGACATGAACAGTCTGTTCCGCCTTCGTCGCGAGCTTCGTTTCGGGGTTATGGAGCTTTGGTCTAGGGAGATGCATGGTAATATTCTACGTCATGGCTGAAAAGTTGAAGGAGGGTTTTGCGATATGATATCCATTTCTGCGACGGCGTTGGTTTTGTGCATTTTATGATTGATGCTTGGTGTTTAGGATTGTTTATGACGTTGAAGACATGGTGATATTTTTTCTTCTTGCGACCGCATTTGTTTCTGCAGTTTTATATTGGCGTTCAATACCATTGCTCACCGCGTTCTTTTCTGTTGTGTATTGCCCTGGAAGCTAGTGGGTGATGTTTCACCAAGAGTTCCTGGTATCTTTCCAAGATGTGGTTTGTTTGACCTGTTTCACTCAGCTCATGTAGAGAAGCTGGACTTCTTGATCGTTTCTGCCAACAGCATGTAGACGTCCATAGAGATGGTCAAATGTTTTGGATTTGACGTCAAGTCAAACATGAATGATACACGAACTGCACTGAGCTGAGTCCCTGCAGTAGAATTGTCGATCCTTTCTATATCTTTACATGCTGTGAAATGTCGTTCGCAGCCAGAGTATCTCGAGATCAATAAGACATATTAACACAACATCGCTGACCTAGCGAGTGACTGCTGACCACTTTCATGTAGTGGTATGTAGATAGAGAGTCACTCTAGATTATTCGTACCCGGAGATGCACAACCCAATTCTAGCGATGGCGTGATAAATCTCATCTGAGGCATAATTCAAGGGTCTGGCACGACTTTACAAGGTGTCGTCCAATGGTGGAGAACAACCGGCCGCTAAAATCCTCCGGGACTAAGACAAGCCAAGAGGACGATTTTCTTTTTTTATATTTGCCTCTTTCACAGTTTCAAGTGAAATTAAGCTTATTCTCACTTATTATCTTATATCACATTCATTTTGTTGACTCGATTGACTCTTGAGCTCATACAATGGGGGTCCCTCGTGTAAAGCGCGTGGCTGTCATCGGCGCCGGGCCAGCGGGTGCCATTGCTGTTGATGCCCTCGCTCAAGAAAAGACATTTGATCTGATTCGAGTTTTTGAACGTCGTGAAGGCCCTGGAGGCTGTTGGTATGTGTTACTGAGACGCAAAGTATGGTGATCAACTGCTAACAAACGTCAGGATCGGCGATACAACACAACCCCCAACAATCTCCAACTTGGCAAAGCTTGCAGACCGCACAGCAGATGAGCAACTGCCTATCACTAAAGACTTACCAGCTCTTTTACCAAAGTCTACACAGCCACGCCATGAAGAGTCGTCAATCTATCCGTACTTGGAAACTAATGTTGACACGTCAACTATGGAGTACACCCAAGAACCCATCCCAGCAATCCGCAGTGAGAGATCAATCGGTATGCATGGTCCTTCAACACCCTTCAGACACTGGAAGGTCATGCGCGATTACGTCGCTGGTATTTTGGAGCGCAACCACTATGAGGATCTTGTGTCGTACAACACCACTGTGGAACACGTCGAGAAGGAAGGGGATGAGTGGAAGGTTGTGCTGAGGAAGGAGGGTAAGAAGCAGGATTATTGGTGGATGGAGACGTTTGATGCTGTCGTTGTGGCGAGTGGTCATTACTGGGTGCCATACATACCTGCTATTGAAGGACTGGAACAGTTTGAAAAGACGAAGCCTGGGAGTGTGGTTCATAGCAAGCACTTTCGCGGTAGAGACTCTTTTCGTGATAAGGTACGTTGTTCCGCAGGGATATCATAAGTGGGTGGTACTAACATGGATCACAGAGAGTCGTAGTTGTGGGCGCATCTGTCTCAGCAGCAGATATCGCAGTCGATCTTGTCAACACAGCAAAGACACCCATTCACTGCATCACCATCGGCCACACAGCAAATGTCTTCTTCGGCGATGTGGCCTTCCACCACCCTAAGATCAAACAGCACCCCTCCATCGCCAAAGTCATAGACCGAACCGTACATCTCGTTGACGGCACCAGCATTCCCGACGTAGATCACATTGTCTTCGGCACAGGCTACAGCTGGACACTTCCCTTCCTACCTTCGCTCCCCGTACGCAACAACCGCGTGCCAAATCTATACCAGCACGTCGTATACCAAAAAGACCCTACGCTCCTCTTCGTTGGAGCTGTAGGCGCGGGTCTTACGTTCAAGATCTTTGAGTGGCAGGCTGTTTACGCCGCGCGTATCCTAGCAGGCCGTGCCACGGTTCCATCGGAGGAGGAGATGCAGAAGTGGGAGGACGAGAGGATTGTGGCGCGAGGTGATGGTCCAAAGTTCTCGGTGGTGTTTCCCGACTTTGAGGATTATTTTGACACGGTAAAGGAGTTAGCTGGTGAAGGAGAACCGGGCGTTGGACGAAAGTTGCCAAAGTTTAAAAGGGAGTGGTTCAGGAATTTCCTTGAGGGAACGGAGTTGAGGAAGGGGTTGTGGAAGAGATGGAATAAGAGTGCAAGCGAGGAGATTGAGGGTGCCAAGGCGAGGTTGTAGACAGATGGTATGTTATCAGATTTATAGATGAACTAGAATAGAGAGATGATATGTATAGACATAGAGACTTTTACGACTCAATCAAATATCTTATAAAGGCTGCAGCTGGGTATGTCGATACTTGACTTGCTTTGTGAAGGCGTGGACTGATACTACAGCCACTGAGCGAATTATGCATGAACCTCGATCTTCACGAGACAGCTTCGTTATGAAGAATTTGTCCAATAACTAGACGTATGTTAAAACCTGTCGTATTCCTCTAACTGACACCGTAGGCATTGAGCTAAAGGTGAACGACTTAAAGCCACCCGTGGACAGCTACGATAGCAGACGCCATACATACCAGTCAATATCAAACCTCGTCGCATTACACGTATGCTATTTTTATCTTATTCAAGTCAATCAACGTCTTTGAATACACAATCATTAATAGGTTGCTCATAACTGCTAAGGAAAGCACTCATATATCCCATCACCCCCACGTTTTGAAGACGGAGCTTAGATCCGGGTTTATTACGAACCTGACATGCCGGCAATTGATGTGCCTTCTGTGCCAATCGCTTTGAGAAGAGATATCGGGCCTCGGAAAGTTCCCTGAACGCCCGGTCACTACCTTGTGTAACTTGGAGGTACTCGGTACTGTAACACGACAGACAATCTGGACGAGGCGTCATTAGTGACCATTTGGGTGTGCACCCCCGCATCTGGACTGGACGACCAACATGAACCATTCTCGAAGATTCGTTGATATGGTATAAAATGGAGTTAGTATTGAGTCAAAAGAGTTGGTTTGCAGAATCACAAGAGCTGGTTGTCTTTTGGTATAAGATCTTGCTAGAGTATTACTTATAAGTTACAAGCTACCTACCCTGGTTGAAGTGACAGCAGTGAGCACAGGGCTTTAGCTAGTGGAGTTCAGCAGTGTCTGTGCCGAAGCCGTGGAAACTCCACAAGCCAAGTCCATTATGAACCTGAGAAACAGGACGGTTGGTAGGGGAAGATCGCTAAGTTTCTGGGGTGCCTGATCTGTGTTAACCGTTGACAAGGAATTTTAACGATCGTCAGTATGGAACAAGGCCTCAAACTTGATCAGTTCTATTTGTTGTAATCGTCACTCAAACTCGGCTGCCGAAGCCTATCTCGAGAGACAAAGGATTGGTTCGGCTTTCTTATCAGCTCCCTCCATGCCTGGGTTACGTCGAGGCAGTGAACTAACCTTAGGTACCTAATCTTAGGCGATTGCACTAAACGTTAGTGGCTGATAGTGATGCATTTCCCCGCGTTTTTTTATCTTGTCCCACTAACTGGGGCTCCTGTCTTATAAACGCCCTGCCCAGCTTCCACTTGAACAAGGTAGCTTGCCACCTTCCCATGTTCTAGCAGACCTCTTTCAACACCAAGACCTTCATGTTTTTGTAACAGTCGATCTTCTCTTGTGTCGAAATTCCAGCATCACTATCCCTTCTGTTTCTGTAAATATCAGATATGTATACAGAAATGCAGACCAAAACAACAACCACCAAAAACACTTGTAGACGCGCATCAATATCCAAGCCAAAGAATGGACCTAACCCGCGATCACGATCAGGCTGCACAACTTGCAAAGCCAAGCACGTATGCTAACCCGACCATTAATCTTCTAACAAAGCTGACTTGAGTCAATAGACAAAATGCGACGAAACAAGACCAGAGTGTCTAAGATGTATTCGCAAAGGTGTTAAATGCGGCGGCTACTGGAAAGAGTTCAAATGGTCCTTCAAGCATCAGCCAGGCGAGATAGAAGTCAATCTTGCGACTAGTCCATCACCGCCATCTTCGCGCAGAGGATCTGAAGCTCACACTGAGACATCGGCTACGATGAATTCTTCTTCTGCGATGATGGATACCGTTACGCCGGATCAGACACTCCAGTCTGACGAGCTGCCCGTCGAAGATATCACGTCCATTCTCGATGATAACACTTGGACGACAAGTCCTTGTACGGATCCTGACACAGATTTCTTCGCGCGATCAAATTCGGTTTCAGAAGCTTCCGATATTCCTGAATTGACGCTTTCCAACGTCGAGATAACCTCTCAAGCACTCACTCCTACACTCGAAACGCAATACTACGAAGCGACTCCGCTCACAGTCGGTCTTATCACAGATACATCATCGCTGCTCATCAGTAATTGGTTCGAACAAGTTTGCACGCTATGGTCAGGCTTTGACTCCGACTTCAATCTCAATCGGAAGCTGGCTCTTGAGCTGTGCACGAGTTCTCAGTCGGTGTTTAGTTCACTGCAAAGCATGTCGGCTGGCTTTTTGTCTACAAGACTGCCACATATGAAACAATCGGCTATGTACTTTTTGCAAGCTGCGACGGGATCAGTTCTTTCTGAAGCGCAAGAGATACTGCAAAATGCTTCTATGGACAACATGCCCACTGGTGCACTCTTTTCTCTATTCTGTCTTGGAACGACCGTGTGTTGGGTCGACGCGAGAGAATTAGGTCTGCCATTTTTCCGATCTGCGCGAAAGATCTTAGATCGTCTGAACCGTCGTCTAGAAAGGCTTTCAGACAAAGACTTGGAGCTTTTATCTTTCTTCAATCGAAGTCTGACGTACTGCGAGATGCTCCTCGCGGTAGTCAATCAAGACGACACAAACACAGACGATACACGCCAAACCGAGGGCGCACTGCAAATCACTGAGCGATACATGGACGACTCTCCCCATCCATGGACTGGAATCTCTCCGCTTTCGTCACAGCTTTTTGCGCAATCGATACGTCTCTGCCGAAGCTTCCGGCGAAACCTCAAGTTACCCAAAGAAACAGGTCGAGACTTTCAGCGAGCTTTGGAGGAGATACAGGAAGCACAAAGATTGGAAGAGACGTTACTAGGACTTGAGTTCCAGAGCGGTATCTCGGTTGCAAATACGGGTGACTACCGAACGCCATCACTTCATCTTACCCAGGTTGCCGAGGCGTATAAACTTGCTGCGCTACTTCATCTGTACCAGACATTCCCCGATCTCGTGGCTTTACGACTGCCGAGCAATTCAGTACATGCAAATAGTCGGCATATTCCTTGGGAAGAATGGATCATTCCTCTAAGTCTTCGCCTCGTCAATGTCCTAGAACTCATTCCGCCCAACTCTGGCACTCGCGTCATCCAACCATTGCTGTACATTACGGCCAGCACGGGTCTTCGCTACGACACGACCACGATGCTAGATATATCGACATTTCCATCAGAAGCAGACTTTGCCTCGTCAAGCTTTACTAGCGACCCTTTTGCGCCGCCGCCTACGAATCTGATATCGCGCATGTCTTTAGACATTAGTAACGCGCGGCATTTTATCACAGGACGACTTAATATGCTGGAAAGTAGCTTACCTCCGAAACCGGTTGTTATGGCGAAGGAGCTTATCAAGGCAATTTGGGATGCTTATGATAATGAACCGCCTGGGTCGGCTGCTGTGCATTGGGTGGATGTTATGGAGGATAAGAACCTGAGGTCAATGTTTGGATAGGCTGTTTTGTACAGTATTGTGGTATGAAGCTACTGGGTTATCACGATTTGGAAGGAATATCTTGTTGAAAGGGATCTTTATTAGATTTATGGAAGCACTCTATCATTCATCATGAATCTCTCTATTCCTCCAATCTCCCATTATTCCGGAACCATCCCTTATAGATCGCCCTTCTTTCTAGCTCCAGAGTAAAATGCCAACCCAGTATCAGGCGAGGTAAATGTGATGGTCGCTCCGTTGGGAATAAAGAAGACGTCTCCCGCCTTCGCCTCGACCTTTTGACCCGTCGTGTCCTCGAGGACAAAGTTTCCTTCGAGAATAATCTTGGTCTCGTCGTACTTGTATGTGTATGTCAAAGGCTCTCCCTTGTTAACACGGAAGAGCCCGCTCGTGATGGGCTTCTCAGCGCCGTCGGGCGTAGAGTGGATGTCGCCGATGAAGGTGTTTCCGCCTGATAGATGGGGGATATCGAATTTGGATTGGGCCTGGGCGTAGTGTTGAAAGGCGGACATTTTGAAGATCTTTTAATTCTTATATGAAACTCTATAAGGATGAAGAGAGAAGTGTTTGTTTTGTTGTGTACTTCAACCTTAGAGGAAGACACGGGCTTTCATATACACCAATTCACTTCTCTCGCCAACAAGCCTCTCAAGCCTCCTTGTGAACAACATACCCATCAACACAATAGCAAATATTCCGTATTCCCTCTTTGGAGCAATGTTCCCGAAGTCATTTGCGGGGTGATAACAAGTGATCTTGCTGATAGTCAACTTTTTCCTATTCGGGATAAGTTGCCCGGCGGAGGAGAGACCCACGTTCCGGACGCGGAGGTCGGAGTGGGCCGAGTAGATTGGCCGCTTGAAGAAGAGATTACCGGGCACATGATTGTGATTGATACGTAACTGATGATATACTTGGAAAGTGGTAGTGCAGGACTCGCTCAATGGATTGCTAATAGTATAGAGCTACGAACGTTGCTATATGTATGGTGGCTTATACCGTGAAACCCTCCTTATTAGTACCATCCAATTATACATCCATCCTTTTATCGTAGTCCAGTTGCCTTCTACTGACTCTATCATCATGGAAATCTCATCTTTCGGCCCTCATGAGGCAGTAATGCTTCTCAGCATTGTAACAAGCATATCCCTCCTTGTTTACAAAATCCACGACATCATCCAAAGCCGTCGCAGCTTCAGATACAAGAGCAAACTACCACCAGTATCAGCAAACTACGAACCAAGCGACTTCAAAACTCCTGTCCCAAAACCATACCCCAACTGGTCCATCTACAACACGAAGCCTCTGCCCTACAGAGCCTTTCGCTATGGTCCCAACTACCAGGTCACCATGGGTCTTCGCACCTGTCCTGTAGAAGAATGGATTGAGCTGGACAACCACTTCCCAAAGTATCACGCTGATAAAGCGGCGAGAATTAAAGAAAGGGGCAAGAAGTGTGTTGATACGCATCCTGATGCATTCCCTGCTGCTATTGAGCTGTTGCAAGAGCTGGCGGATTATCTTCCTGCGAGGTATCCGAGTCTGTACGAGAGAACGGCTGTGGGAATCAAGAATAAGTGGTCTGGTGAAGACTTCAATATTGTTGAGAGGCCTTTGGCTGAAGATCCCATGGCTATCTGCGCACGTCTTGTTCAGGATGATCTCGCCATCATGGTGGAGCGACCTGATGGCCAATACTATCTCCTCGCAGGAGCTATCCTCCTAGCTGGCTTCTGGCGCTTGTCCGATAAATTCGGCATGTCCCTCTCCGACATCCACACATCCGGCGACGTACCTCACTTCAGAGAGAAACTCGAGACAGGCATGTGCAAATTCTTCAAGCGTCTACGTCCCGAAACTGTATACAACCGCAATAACTACTTCCTCCAAGTCGACGACAGTCTCGCGTGGAGCTGGAGTATCGGGAGCGAAGATGCCCCGTCTGTAAGTTGGAGCACAGCTGAAAAGGACAAGGCGATTGAGCACCACATGTTCCGCTCTGAGCGTCAGTCATTACGTCGACTACCTAAGACTGGCGCTGTGGTGTTTACCATTCGTACGTATTTCCATCCAGTTACCGAGATTGCGCAGGAGGATTATGTGCCGGGTAGACTGGCGAGCGCGGTGAGGAGTTGGGATGACAAGGTTTCGAACTACAAGGGAAGGCAGAAGTATGGGGATGTCTTGCTGGAGTATCTTGATAGAGAGCATGAGAAGCAGTTGAAGAGGGGGCTGGATGTTGCGAAGGAGGACGAGATTAGAAAGTATCCGTGGTAGACATTTGTTCGGGCGCAGCGCACATTGTTATAGTTGCAATTGATGCTTATGCATACAATCTTACCGGATGCCTACTGTGTCTGCCCTCTATGCTGTGACCATCATTGCTGCTCTAGTACTGTCTATAGATCTTATTGTAGTGTTAATTGGGTGTATGAGATACCAACAGTGCACTCCAGCCCATGGCGATGAGATTTGGGGCCATCACTCACATACATTATTAAGGAAAGACCCCATCACAGCATTACACTTAATCTTTATGACAGATAAACAAATAATTACATCGCTATATGAAGATTATCCAAAGCCCTATCATTCAACTCATATTCCACTTCCTCTCCCATCCGGGAAAGAAAGGATTCTCATCCAAAGTAGTCGGTTGCCAATCCCCAGGAATCAGCCCCTTGTCAATCTGCTCTCTCTCCCATTTCCTCAACGTCGGCTTCGCAACATGTTCAACATGCCACGTCCCCTTATACTTCATAATATTCTCCTTTCCCTCATTAAGCACCTTGAGCACCAACGACGGGATATACGGCTCGTCTCTGAACTCGGACATACGCGTGAACAGCGCTTTGAAGTTGAACACTATAGCGCCTGAGAGAGGGAGTCGACGAAGGGTCTGCCAGTCAACTCTCAAATGGACGTCCGCTTCTGTTAGGGCTGGGTTTTGGGTCTCGCGGGTTTGGAACTCTGGATCTTCGGAGGGGATGAAGAGTGGTTGGCCGACTTCTAGACCCCATGATCCACGCTGGATGGGACTGTTGGTGGGCATCTTGGTGAAAAATCTGTGCGTGTTAGTCTCTACACATACAGCTAGATTGATCCGTACGTACCTATCCATGCTAAACTCCATCTTCTCCTTATAATCAGGCACAGGTGCATGTATCTCAGGCAACCCCAGCCCAATTTTCTCACTCAGCTTCCATCCAACCGATGAACAAATAACACCTGCCCTAAAGCAATACCGTCCGGTGGCGGGATCTCTCAGAGTCAGCGCAAAGTCCTCCGGGACATGATTGAGAAGGAACAGCAAAGGCTCAATTTGATCAAGGTCTTGCTTGACCCCCAGAATGTGATTCACAAAGACTCTGCCATGAAGTTCGAAAGCTTGGGGATATCGCGCGCAGATAAACTGGATCACCATCTCCATGAGCTCTCTGCAAGCGAGTTCAGAGCCTGGGAGAGATTGTAGGACGTCTTTCCCGTGCTTTGCATAGAGGCTTTGACGCTGGGCGATGCGAGAGCGATATGTGTTCTCTATTTCGATCCAAAAGTCCGGATCCATCTTCTTCAGAGCTTTTTCGAGTGTTAGTCACTTTTTTCGCTTTAAATCAAAGGCTCACTTACACATAGTCTGATGGTATGCCCACCGGAACGGACGATAAGGTCTCGGCACCGCGGCATCAACGTCAAAGTTCTTCAATGGCTCAGGCAGAGGAACACCAGATAGTTTTGCATAATCGGGAAAGTTGCCCAGTCTTCGAATCTCATCGACGCTGAAACCTGTAAAGTTGTAGGCAGCGGGATTGGCATAGCGATAATCCTCATCAAGTCTCAGAAGAGGTCTAGGCGTCACTGAAAGGTCTACATCGTTGGAAGAGAAGTCTGAGGAGATTTCAGGAAGAACATGGCGTTGGGATGGAGGATACACAGTCGTGTAATCCACAGGCGCTGTCTTCTTCACGGGTTCTGGTGGAGGTGAAGACGGGTAGGCATATCGATTGAGGGTCTTTCGCTTGTAAACGAATGCATGAGCTAAAATGCCTATACAGGCACAAGCTGCAGCGCAAAACGATACAACCAGGACTGAATGGGTATTGTTTTGATGGATAAACTCCTTGAAGGCAATCATGGTGAAGGATTATGCACAGATGGTATCTCAACGAAGCATCACGAAATCGTGCCACAGCAGCCTTCTTTTCTTTAAGACTATCTCTATGCAAGACGCTTCTATCATCGTCACTGAGCAATCACAGACACTGTAATTAATCACGAGATAAATGTCTTTGTCAAACCCCGAATCTGGTTACACTTTGAGAGAAGGCGAGGTTAACATGCCCTGTTTGAGGATAGTTTAACGCGGGGTACAGTAGTCTTGAGTGGGAAGCTTATCGGATCTGCGGCGGGGAGTGTGACGTAGACTGATAAACCTAGATAAGTACATGTACTGTGATAAACAGATACGGTAGACGTATCTTTGATACGGATAGGGAAATGGTTTGCGGTTGTGGTGGGTGGAGTTATGTCCTGTTGTAAGTTGGGGACGTGATTTGCTTACTTGATCGGTGAAAGAGTGCCGTGATGGGCTTGTTTAGTAATTCTGAATATCTATAATCATACGATGATAGTGTGATATTACTGCTAGCCTATATGCATTCGTGAACACTGGTATGATCTGGTGACCAAGTTGAGGTCTTCGGTGGTTATGCTGGGATTGTTCAAGGGACATACGACCATTATCCTGTCCCAAAACTCCTTCCATTTAGAAATGAGGAATAACAACATTACACAATACTGAAATATTCTGCGGAGCCCGAGTGAAGGAGTCGAACCTGTATCCAGATGGTAGAATTCCAGTCACTTGATGACCCTTCTTGTAGAGAACCCCTTCAGGCAGCTGTGTTTTCTTGATTCATTTCCCTTTTTTATTACATGTATACATTTTGTAGCATCATACTGCATTTACATCCAGTTTTCACTGTTAACTCCTTCTTCCATTTCTATCAAGTATCTGTATCGTCATCCAGCGACGTCTCTCAGTACCATCCCAGAGATAGCAAATTCCAACATGAAAAGACAAGATACAACCAATGTCACTTAATGTTCATTCTTGATCTGTCCTTCATGTTACCGGATCCGTCTATCAGATATCGTGGAGCTCTGCTGATGAATAGCGCTACTTTTCGCAGGTCGCTTTCATCAAGTCGCTACGATGAAGCTCGACTAATAAGTCGCAAGAGACTTGGCAGTAGGGAAGAGTTCAGATTATTTCGGCAGCATACTGTTTAGGCTATATGTTAGTATTGTATAAGAGACATACCACTATCATTGAATTCAGGACAAGGAAGTTCTTCTCCCGAGTGGAAGAGCAGACGGAGCTAAAGAAGAATCATCGACACCACCCCGTTCTCGTCCGACAAGGATGTTTTAAGGCCATAGCATTTACATCTCTGTCTCGCCAATTATCTCGAATTCAATTCGGTGGATAAATCGCTTGTATCAAGTCCTCTCCCAGCGAACAATCCATCTTACCATCCCCCTGGTAAGGAGAATATCGCAAGCGGAAGTCACCTTAGCGCCTACCCTGTACAAGAAGATTTCGATATCAAGTATTATCTGTAATTAATCAACGAGATTCGAATCGTTCCAGGTTCGAAAACATTCTTTGTATTACGTGTGTCTCTAATCGGTATAACTCGTATTCGTTAAACGGCGTCAGTAAGTGGCGTAGCAGCAGCAAAAGCAAAGTCTGGGAGCTGACTTGAGGATCTACTCTTTTCTTCACTTTCTTTGTGAGAGTCATGATTCTTTGAAACTGGGTAAGTTAAGGTTCAATGGAATAGGATCAAAGCTGAGCGGTAATCTCGGTGGATCAAGCGTGTCTCCAATCTCGAAACTTTGTTCTCCTCAATCGAGTAGTGTTTCTGTCGGTGCCTGTCCGTAGCACACGATTTGGCCACCCTTGATACGTTTATACTCTTCTCTAGAATCCATGAAATCTCATAAAATACAGACATCATATCCTGAATGAAAATTCATAGCTCACTTTTCATAAACAATGTATTTGGGGATGTGGTGGTAAATCAGTCAAGCTGAGGCTAAGCACTTGGGCAGCATCTGTATCAAACTTGTCCTCTGCAAAGACGGCAATTTATTATTGATGTTCTAAACTCACAAAAGTTTCTGACTTATTGGAATGGTACCAGAGCCATATCTTGATGAACATGGTGCTGACGCACACACGTTGTGGAGTTAACATAAACTCCGAAATATCCGACTTCACATCGACCTTTAAGATATCCCTTCACCCTTTTTGAGCAGCTACTCCAATTACCCAAATCCAAATATCAAAACCCCGGAAACTCTTCAATAACTTGAAATGTGGGATACCTTCTTCTACCGCGGCTCAGTGGTCCTCTCCATGATCCCGGGCATATTCGGCATCGTGGCCGTCACTCAACCAGAAAGCATGCTGAAAATGATTGAATTTCCAATTCCAGCAGAGCCACAGAGCCGCAAGCTTGCCTCGGCTCTTGCACGCTTACACGGTGTACGGAACATTACCATTTGTTACCTCTTCATCAATAATGCTCTCACTGGAGACAAGAGGCTTATGGGTATTGGTTTGGCTGGGACGGTTATTATGTTATTGGGTGATGGGCTTGTGAGCAAGTCGCTTATTGGAGGGAAGGAGTGGTTTCATTGGGGATATATTCCGGTTTATGTTGCTTTTATGGCCGGATTGCTTTACTCTGAGTGAGCTTGTCAATATCGAAGTTTTACCATTTGAGGAGGATCTAGTCTTGTGATCTGATAATTTTGTTTATCTGAGAATTAGTCTGCTCTGTGTTGTGTTGAAAATTGTATACATATGATAAAGTCATGACAGCAACTCAAGCTTTTTGTCTATGCGTCCGAAATTCCAATAGTCAGAGTTTTCTATCCAACCCTCGTCTGAATTACTGGCATGTATCGTGATTATCTAACAGGTTGAGCGCAACAGCGTTCTAGGGTATTGAATTACAATATCTGGACCAGCTTTGTCAATTCAGATCTCGTGTCTACTCGGTATAACCCCTACCAACAGTATATGATGCCGTGACTCAATTCAAAGCCAGCGCATGTCACACATGCGTCAGACACGGCTCTCACAAAGTCTCTAGCTCGGTTCCTTGGTCTCAAGAACAAATCAGTGGCGTCGTCAGGTTCTTGGCATCCACTTGCTCACGGGCCATATTATGGCTTCAACCCTCCTTAGTATGCGGTTGCCTTGTCATGACCAACTGGCATGGCAGTTGAGACATTTTAGCATTTAAATTCACGCGGATGCATTGCCTATTACCCTTGGTTTGCAATAAGCACTGTCAGTTCAATGCGAAGTACGGAAGTCTAGGAGCTATGTTGGTACAGCGCACACGTAGTCGTTGAGTTGTACAGCAGGGCCTTTGTCTGTTGTCCCCTGTTTATTACGATGGTTATCCTGGCCTTGTGCTAACACGAGATTATGGTAAATGCCTAGAATGTCATATCGATGCATTATAGCGATCTATCTTTAGGCTCATCGCGATGAGAAACTCAGTGGCCAGCACATACCGTGGCATCAAGCATGACTGACTTTTTCTTTTACATTCTCTTTCAGTAAATCATCACAGCACACTGGACTACAAGTGAGTAGATTTGCGTATTGCAGTCAGTTTCATTCTGGTAGAGTGGCAGTTGAAGCTTTACAATAAATCATATATACAAGCAGCAACACTAAACCACCGTCCCTGTGCCAAACCATCAATCCAATTCGCGTTCATCATATTGCTCTATTCAATTATGGAAGCGGGCTCAATGAATCGCGTACGTATCATTCTAATGAAACCTAACCAAGCCTCTCACTGCACAGCACATATGAACAAGGGCGAGATATCTGAATGATTCATGCTACCTGTCATAATGTGGGGGTCACTTGGCCCGACCAGCCTATGAGCCAGGTTGAGACACTCCAGCCACAAGGCAAGCCGAGCTGACAGATTTTGAACAAGAAAGCTCTTATTCGCTATGCTGTGCCTGATGGCTGCATAATCAGGCTCCATGACCCTGCAGCGGCTTTTCCGGGCTGCCCCTGATTGTACTGTACCTTGACGGAGGGTGATTGTTATCCTGTCTCGGCATTACTGAGAGCTGAAAACAAAGATGAAAATGAGGCCAGAAGAATCAGACGCTTCAGGTCTTGGTGTTACGGCATTTTGTTTTTGTATCACCATGAGACAATCACAAACTGTTTCACACTGAATGGTAAATTCGATATTGGTTGGCTTCTGCATATACTACGTATCTATCTTATTCTTCCTTGCATATGACATGATCTGATATGTCTTCCGAGTGACGATTCAGCCGTAGGATGAATTTGATCATGCTTGTGTTATTGTGATTCGTCCAGAGGTTGAAATTGATTCGGACCAGAGGAATTACTGCTCTCGGCTTCCGAGGCTCGGAGGAAAATGTGGTCAAAGAACCAACAGTCAGAACAAGATGCACTCGATGGAAAGAATGGTATTGGAAAGCAAGATGCGGATGTTATTCGAAAAACGCTTGATGAAAACCTAAACGCCTGTAAGAGACAAAGTCCACCGACCCGAGATGTGAAATGCAGTGATGAAGACGCGTGATTGATTTCATGATGCATTCCCGCCATATGTTTTATCTTTTTGCCAAACTTGATGAACATCCTGAGAGAATTGTGCCGTCAATTCACGAATTTTACTGTTCAGTCTTGTCAGTTCCCAATCCATAAACACACAATCTAGTGACATGGAACATACCAGAGTTTGGATAAATCCATATCCATAGAAACAACGGTAGACAAATCCGATAAATGATTGTTTGACAGGGCCTGTTCGTGAGCGTCCACGACGGCATCCTGGACCTGTCTACTCTCCACCAAAGCGTCTGTCATCTGTGCCCAAGTCTGCGCAGCTTGAGTGAGATATTCGCCAATGTCGCTGACAATGTTTTGCGTCTCTTGAGAAGAAGCAGAAGAAGAGTTCTGCTTTGCCATTGCTTTGGAGAAGAATTCAAGATTTTGTAGGAGAAGGACAAGATGTTGTGTAGATTGTGCGTCGTATTGGGGACGTATCACGGGGGTTCTGTTTGGGGTTGTCATTGAGTTGGGGGGATGGGTTGACAAGACGGGCGATGACAGGGGATTTTGTACTATAGAATGTCCCAAGTTTAATGGTATAGCGAAAGAGGAAAAGAATAAAAATTGATCTCCGCGGGCGGCAGGCAAGAAAGAGTTTAGTACTCTGTATAATACGTAGTGTGTGTAGTAGAATAGGCGAGGGGATGGGATGGGATGTAAAACAGCAAAGGGTATAGAGGAATTATTAGTACCTCCCATCCCATCCTGTCTCCCAGACCCCCCCTGTCTGTCAGTCAGCGTTTGGAATGCTGATCGTAAAAGGGCGAAACGCCTGGCTAGTCTTGTTCGCGTCTGAGCGGTGGAGACGAAGGAGAAAGAGAAGAAGGAAAAAAAAAAAGGCGCAGCAAGAGAGTATGAAAGAAGAAATGATAAATTGGAGAAAAGAGAAAACAAGGCCAGCCACGCGTTGGTAGTTCCAGCCCAGTCCAGCCTGGGCAGCATAAAGATCAGCCAACTTACGGATACCTTACCTAGGTAGTAGGTTTTGTTAGGTGTATGTAGAGTTGTAATCTTGTCTCTTTTATTAGCGTATACATACGTATAAAAAATTGGGGACATTATGCTTGGCCAGCCAGACCAGATCTAACATTAGAACCTACCTAGGTACCTAAAAAGAGAGAGAGAGAGAGAGTTACAGTGAGTGGTGAGTGGTGAGACAACTAGAAAAACAGAGGAGAAAACAAAGCAAATATGCTCGGACAGCAAGACAAGACGAGACATGATAAAAGAGATAAAAAGAATTAATTATCGTCCATCGTCTTATTTTGACGATACAACAGTTGAATGAATGAAAGGTATTCCAAATTTGGGGTGTATGCAGTAAAATGGTTGCAAACAAATAATAATAAAAACTTCTAGAAGATTACTGCATGCATACTTGTGATGATGAATTGGGCGTTGAACTTTGATGATGTATTTTATTTATCTACTACGTAGTAGGCCACCATATGTTCCATGTTATCTCTTTTCTCTTTCCTCTCTCTCAGTCACTCATCATCAGATCGGGAGACAGTTTGACCCTAAATTAGTGGCGATGAGCAGATAATGGAACCATGTGGATAGATAGGGGGGCGGTCGATTGCACCAAGGTCAGCCCTGTCTCTGACCCAGCTACCAGTCAGTCCCTACCCAGTTAGGTTCCCTTCCGGTGAGGAAAAATAATGGATACCCACTAAGAATCCCCTGAAGGTTTGGGCAGTTTACTGGGTACAGTACCTAAACTACCTACGGAGTAGTCGAGTGCTGAGACTTTTGAGCTTTACAGGGGATGGGAAATAGAACGGACAAGACGAAAAAAAAAAGGACCGGAGCACGGAAACAATCCCGTTGGCAAGGTCTGAGGCAACAACGATTATAGTACATAGATTATGATGGATGCCAAGATATCTGTGATACTTGAAGCGGTAGAAATAGCATTGCACTCGCTTATCCGTTAATTACTACAGTACTGTACTCCTTCAGTCATGATATAAAATGACATCAATGACTAGGTAGGTACTGTACCCAAGCAAGCTGTCATCGGAGCATTTGCCCCTGTTTTTTCGTCCCCCACCCCATGATAACATAAAAGGTCAGGGGGTTAACGTTAGTTATTTAAACTAGTGTTAGGTACTGAACAGAGTACACGCCATACAAAAGGTAAGGTAAGGTACCTACAGTGATGGATCTCAAGAAGTGATGGTGTAGCAATTAAATAACACAATACATCCCGTCCCGTCCCGTCCCATCCCATCACACGATATTGCATTACTTACTTACATGTTTGCATCCAATTCGGCAGTCATGCATCGCCAAGAATCTAATAATCCTCCATCTGCCGAAACAAAACAAAACAACACAACACAACACAAAAAAAGCATCAATTTGTGATACAACCAAAGTGGGATGGATATATGTACCTTACTCCTTCAAAAGGAAAATAAAATACTCCCCTCCTCCTCCTCTGTTGTCTCATTTCTCACTCCAATCGGTCACCTCCGGAAACCTCACACGATAATTTACTTTGTTTAAACAGGGGATCTTTCCAAATGGTCGGACCCCCACCCGATTGTCGCTGACCACTAACATAATTGTCGGTAAGTTGAGCCGGGAATTATGCTGTGTTATGTATCAGTACTACATTATGTTGTGTCATGTTGCACTTGCAGCGGTGAATAGAAAGAAGCAAAGAAAAAAAGAAGCAAAAAAACATTGACAACAAAACGAGCAACTATTTCATTAGCGAATGCGATCCAAAGTAACATAACCCACCCTAAGCAGAATTTAGGAACACTCAACACCCTATAGATCAGAGAGAGGGAAACGCTAATGCACCCGAAACAGTGGTTCAGTAGCTCCACAAGAACACGTCAAATCCAATAACACTCCAAAGTCTGATGAGATATATATTGTAGTCTCCCCTTTTTCTATAGATCGGTTAGAGATTTTAGATTCGATTTGTGACGATAATTGCGGGAAGAAGCAATATTCATGCAGAGTTTTAGTGTCAAGGGACCACCGACCCTCTTACTCCTCTTCCTCCTCCTCTTCTCACCAAATGAGGCCATCATCGGTTTCAGGTTTCATCACGTCAGTTGATTGTCATCAACACTAGGTACTCGTCTGCTTGGTTAGATGATTTTTTTTCGTTTCATTCTGTTTCTTTTAATACTACATTATATTCTATTCATCTCTTTTAGGAAGCTGACATGGTATATTCACTCAGTCAATCATTCATGACTCATGCTGTAACCACATATACATACATTCTTTGTCCCCAATACTTGTATCAGACCATCTCGTTGTTTTGTTTCCAAATCAGGTCAAACATACTTTTTTACTCTCTTTCCCGAGACAACTTCTAAGTGGTGACAGGTAGCACAGACCGTGGGTTTCCACCCCGGTGAGTATGCGAGAGCGGCTCGTGATGCAAGGTCTCCCTGCATGTTTCTCCTTGAGGGTGGGCAAACAATCAGACGACGACAATGAGATGTGACAGCCAAGCAAAACCCCTACGTCAGATATCGATCTTTTTTTTATTTTTACTTTTTCAAACGGCAATTCGCGGGCAAGTAACTACTGATGTGGATTCTTTTCAATGCAACGCCCGATCCACTGCAGAGACAACAAAAAATCTGGCTGGACTGAACATGTCGGTATTGGATGCTTAAGCGCCCGAGGGAAGGTCAGTAGACTATACCAGGCCACGCTGTCTCGGAAAAGCTTAACAAGGCGACTTAAAAGCAAGGTTTGGGGTTCGTGCAGAGGCAGGATTGCCGATGGGAGTATCGACAGGTTTCACGAGGATCTACGCATGCGGTTTGTTCAAGGCAATTTGGCTTGCATGTGATTAAATAGATCACTTGCATCTTAATTTTGATAGAAGAAAATGTTGACACGCCAGAAACAAAATTAAAAAAAATAACTAATGATTCCTATCCTATTGGGGTAGTAGCCAAAAGGACTTTCGGATATCAATCACCAATAAATCTGGATCGTGAACCCTGGTTATGTAGTAACCAACCAAATCCTATCGTATTGGACTAAGCAAGAACAGCAAATCTTGCGAATCCTACAAACTTTACTTTACTAAAAAGTCTAGATGATGGATGATACGGTAACATTTGCAACGACATTCCTGCATCAGTACAGTACTGTAATTTTAGAAACTACAATACACACACCCCTTACCCATCTTAGTACTTACAATGAAAAGTCCACTTTAACTAAACATAAAAGATATTCAATCGAGTCTACCCTATATATTGTATGTACTTCCTGTTAGTGTCAAATCGGCCGCTAATGCAGCCCAACACCAGACCGACGATCTTCTTTTTTTTCTTCAAACGAGCCTTTTTTTATTTAGTTGTCGAAGTGTGGCTTAGACCCTTTTTGTCTGAGGCGCTGACCGAGAGTTTGGATCCGAGTCATGTGGTCTAAGTAAGGAAGAGGCAAAAAAGGCTCGGCAAAGAGAGTCAATGAGAAAACAAAATTGGTCTTGTTGTCTCTCTGACTAAAGGAACTAGTTTCCAAGTGGAAACTTTGATTGTTTGCTACGACCGGGGAGAGATGAGAAAACTAAACGAGAAAACTACGTTAATTTGGTCTGGACTATCAAGCGAGTGAGGAAACATGACTTGAGCCGAATGCAAGTCATCTGTAGATAACAACAGGAGATAGTAATTTGTGAGAATATAAATTCAAGACTATATCCAGATAAACCATTTCTCGTTTCAAAGTCTACTCTATGTAAAAAAAAAAAAAACACTCTCAAAATGAGTAAACCTTCTATCCTCATCATCGGCGGAGGCGTCTTCGGTACCTCAACAGCTTACCACCTCGCCCAGCGCGGCTACACCAACATCACGGTAGTAGACCGTTTCGCCGCTCCGTCCCGAGACTCAGCGGGCACGGACTTGAATAAAGTCATTCGCGCCGACTACCCTAATCCACACTACGCAAAGCTCGGTCTTGAAACTCTTGGTGTGTGGAAAGATCCCGAGTCGCTTTTCAAGGGTTTGTATCGTGAGACGGGATGGATTATGGGCGGTCATGAGGATACGAATCAGTGGCTTGAGAATGCAAAGACTTTAGCGGACAAGACAGGGAGAGAAGGCGTTGAATATCTGACCAAGGAGGAGATGAAAGAAAAGTGGCCTGCTTTGACAGGAGAGTTTCCCGGGTGGACGAACTTGCATAGTCCTCAGGCTGGTTGGGTAAAGTCATCCCGAGCACTTCCAAAGTCACTACTAACCGAAATCTCTAGGTCCCTTCGGGTCAAGCCCTTCTCCGCATGGCCAAAGCTGCCGAAGAGATGGGCGTCAAATACATCACCGGTCTTGCTGGCCAGATCAAGACACTCGAGTATGACGAAGACAAGACTTGCATCGGCGCCATCGCTGCCAATGGTGAGTTTCACTCGGCCGATAAGGTCATTGTTGCAGCTGGTGCAGGTCTCCCAGCTCTTGTGGAGGGCGCTAGAACCGACGTCAAGGCCGAGACTTCGGTGATATGCGTGATCCAGCTTGAGCCTGATGAAATTGAAAAGTACAAGGATATTCCTATCATTGACGATTTTGAGCAAGGTGAGTTGAAGGGCCTGCTGCGGAATCTGGAGCTAACATTTCCCAGGCATCATCTTTCCACCTGATGAGAACGGTCTTATCAAGTTGTGCAGCGTGAGGTTGGTGACCAATTACGAGAGTCATGATCGTACCGGTGCTTCTGTCTTGCACTCCATCGGAGACTATCCTTTCGACGGATGTCCGCAGGAACTCGAGATCGAAATCAGACAATTCGTACGAGATATGATTCCCGAACTAGCAGACCGACCTTTTGTCCACACAAGAATGTGCTGGCAAGTTTTCCTCTCTTCTGGTTCTGCCCCATAAGACTAACTATGTTTTCAGGGATGGCATGGCGACAGATCTCAACTTCCGCATCTGCAACTACCCCGACACCGAGAATCTAATCATCGCCACAGCCGGTTCAAACCACGGCTTCAAGTTCCTCCCCATCATCGGCAAATACGTAGCCGACCTAGTGGAGAACAAGCTCGACGCGGACCTGCAAGACCTGTGGAAGTGGAAGTTTGGCCAAAAACCTGCTGATTTTCAAGATCCTCATCCGTTTCCCCGAAGGGACTTGGCCGAGTTGACGGGTTGGAAGGGACGAAATGCTCCTGCTGGCGGAAAACTGCCTTGGACGTGGAGTCGTCTCTGATCTTGGGTACGGTACTGTATCGTCAGACATTACACACCCCACTGCGTATATGTAGAAACTATTTTAGTCTAGTTTACTCATATCTCAACTGAGAAATCGGTTACCGATCAACGTGTTCCTGCTCTCTTGCGAGATGGAGAGATGCATGTACTTTACTACAATGAGTTTAGAATGTGTTACAGATAAGGAATAAATCCATCACATGACGGATAGCACTAGGAACCATTGCATTTCTTTCTAATACTCCATTTCTATTCAGTCTTCAAGGATCTGCCGTGGAGAACGCGCTACTTTTAGCGTTGTTGTCTCTGCGCGGCTCTGTTTTCTCTCGTTTAGATTTCCCCGTAATCGTGGCAACTCTGGGATACTCCACATAAAGAGTGAGACTAGATATGGGGTTTCGGAAGTTGGGAAAGGTCGCTTCAAGTGCGTGAGACTTTTTTTTGCCAAGCCGTAATTGCCCGTCTGGACGAGCGGGTTTAGTCTTGAGCTAAGGTCGTGAGTTAATGCTACGTATTAGGTATTTGGTACTGCACGTGGGTATGATAGTATTGAGACGACAGGAACTGGAGAGGGAACAAGACTAGAGAATCGATTTGTTAGCAGATCAACGATACTCGGTGGAAGCAACTCCGCTATATCTTTTCCCCGGGGAGAGAGAAAACATCAGTAGCTGGTTGTGAGTAGGGCATGCATGATAGAACCTATGTTGGAGAAGGTGCGCGCAGTTCGTACGTTTTGCATTGCTCGAGGCAGGGATAGAGAAACATAACATGTCAGAGCCTCCTGACTCAGAAAGTATTATCGGTTCTCGCGTTCTCGCACACATGTTAACAAGTTGTTTAGCGATCAGATAGGCAAAAGTTTACAGTTGCTAAGCTCTCAGTGGATCATTGTGTGTCGAGGCTCTAAAGCAATGTCAATTCATTTACAAAGTGGTGTATGCTTACTACACAGGTCCCAACACAGGTCCTATATCTTTGACATCCTCACAATAGTCCATTCCGTTTCTCTGATCTCTGTTCCTGTCCTCGAACATGACAAAAGGGCACCAAAACTGCTTCTTTCCTCCAAAATACCGCAGTAGGTCGCCAAAACTCAGAGCACCTTACTCCAAAACCGTGGTATGGTCTTAAACAACAGTAGGGCCTTTCTTCTCGCCCTTGTCATCCGCAGTACCAGCTGCAGTGGGCTCGTCTTGTTCAAAGACGGCCTCAAACACGTCAGGATGCGGAAGGATATCAAAAGGGATGGAAGACTCACTGTTGGGATGGTCATCGACAGACCATTCTTCGTCATCGCGAAGGGTAGCGCCGCGGGGGTCAACGCGAGCATCGTTGACTTGGTCAGGTCGTGTCTCGGAGGTCTTGCGACGGCCGAAGCAGCTGCAGGTGAGGACCTTGAGGAGGGTAAAGAGGCGACGGAAGTCAGGCATCTTTGCGGTCGGCGGTGATATGTGTGTTTAGAAGGGATGAGGATGTTTTGCGCGTGTGGTATCGACGAAGGGGGGATAGGATGATGTGTGTTTAGATGATGCGTGTTTAGATGATGTTGGGTAGATAAGGCAGGTAAGACGATGCTTGTATGTGTGTGATGTTGATGGAAGAAGTTGGGGTTGATGGGGGAAGAAGAAAAGGTGATGTTTGTTTAGAGGTGGAAGAAAAAGGAAGTGTATAGGCTGCGTCTCCGGGGAGATACTTGGCTACCTTATAAGCCAGTGAATTTGTTTTGTTTACTCTCAGTTGTGCAGTTTTGTTCGGTGCTCTACAGGTTCGTCCTGAACAGTTGCTATGTGTCAGTGCTGGATGTGAATGGTGCAGGTGCAGACGAACAGTGTCTGAGTGCGGTCCTTAAAGTGATCATGTTCACCCTCCTTCCGTCAAGTTGATCCCCAAAGAACGACCACGGGCCTGAATACCGTCCTAACGACTGATCCGTACAGAGATCATAATTATAGAAACAAAATTGCTCCGCATACGCTCACTGTCTTTCTATATGAGTCTTTCACCGCCAAGGCTTCTCGATATGGGAAACAGTAGCGAGCTACCGGAACCGTATTTTGAACTGCTAAAGCATCTCTAAAAAGCTCCCTTGTATTCCCATTAGCCGTTAAGAATGGGTTGTGTTCACGAAAACATGTTTCTGACTCTATCTGAACTACGGTTACATCCTTGGTCTGACAAGCACAGGAACCCGCATCAAGTAACACTGAGCGAGGGGGTGCTTGATTGTGTGATATTAAGGAAGTACTAAAGAACCATTTGGTGAACATCCATCGTGTTGACTATTGAAGCTGCCTGTCAAAATTTCTTTCTACTTTATTGTTACTGCTTTACAAGCTAGCTGAAGGTTACGCAAAGTCATCTCGATGGTCGTAGTTCTTCTAATATCCAGATCTCAAGAAACTCTATACATTTCTGTGCAGTATATAAGAATCTAGTATTCATATGAAACACGCTGAAGTTAGACACTGAATGGGTAGTTGTACTAGAGAACACGCTGTTTGTGATTGACCGTTCAGTAGTTACTTTGAACTACCATGTACAGAAAAGTTCCCTTGGTATTTTGCAGAGTAGGACTACGAACGAACACGTTTCTTCTGCCTAGATTTTACTCTATTGACTTTATGAAAATCGTTTTGGTTTTCATGACCTACTTCTATCTTGTGCTCGTTCTCCCTTCGTATGCATTTTCTGGTACAAAATCAACACACTCCTGTAGTTATGTATTTCATTCATAAAATCCTTCTCGTCCCGCCATCGATGTCGTGGCTCGAAGCCATCAATGGTGACGCTGTTCCAGAAACATCATGAAGAACTGTTCAAGGTCGTCTGGGCCGGAACTGAGAGAGATGCCAAAGGCGACCTGGTTGGTGGACTTAGATACTACTCCTTACCTAGGTAGCTAGTATGACCTACCAAGTGCTCTCAATACTGCAGAGAGGCCTATCATACTCCCCAGAGCACCATTTCAGTGCCGCGCAGCTTCTGGAGGATGTATCTTTTAGGGAGCTGATGGCTGTACATGGACTTTAGGTTTACATGAGTGCTTTCAAAGTCAAAGGATGTAGTTATTGATGTGGGTCTTCCGGATCGAGAGGCAGTAAATCTAATGTCTATCTTCTTTCTTCTCCTTCGTTTACAGCTATAGTAGACTTACTTGGGACTGAGCCATTGCTCTACAATGGCTATCTTCGCTTCCTTTGTGTCCGAGCCGTCTATGTGCAGAAGATGATAGCCAAGTGTCCCGACGCAACCACTCTTCTTGAAAAGACTACCAACACTTGCGATAGCAATCAGTGCCACGATCAACGAGAGCGGACCAAAATCTATCGTGGGCATATTACTGAACTAGCTGCAGGACTTCAAGCGAACAAATCTCACGTTGTTGCTGCTGGTTATGGTTCTTTCCGAGATCAGTGACTGAGTGACCATGTTCATCCGACGCACCACTAATATCAGACAATGGGTGATTAGTGGTTTCAATTTCTTACACAGATGCCCAAGGGCTGAATCATAACACCCATAGGCTCTGATCGTGTACACAAACGTGGTATTGGAAATGCTTGACATTGGATATTTGCAGGATTCACAAATAGCTGAGAATGGGCAGAGTTTACCCAAGGGCTTCATAACGGCAAAAGATAGGTTTATACGTATGTATTTTCGAGCTGGACGAATCCGACTCTGAGAAAGGATATCCTTAGCTTCCTTAGCAACTAAAACCGAACTAACTAGCAAACCCGAATTATACTCAGGTTTTCTAAACTCTCGAGGCCACCAGACTCATGTAGATACCCCATAAGAGTCCAATAAAGCTTAGAAACACAATCCGTCGATGAACAGGGATGAAACTGAAGCTGATGATTGATGCAACAGGCCAAATCTTGTATCCAGCAACAATAATGGGGATCGTTTCCTGGAAGCTGTTAGAATGAATTCCACCCAAAGAACTGTCAGTAACATACCGTCTTGATATTGCTCCAAATCTGAGAACCGCCCTGTCCCTTGAGCAGACCCATAATAATCAGAAAAGCAACTGTGTTCATGATAGCACCGGCAGTGATACAATCAACAAACCACTTGGCCAGAGTATTGCGCATGCTGAACTTGGACTCTCGATCCTTGTTAATTTGTGCCATACGCTCTTCATAGCCCTCTTTTAGCTCCGGTGCGTCTTCAGCGGGCTGCATCTCCAGGTCTTTCAGACGCCCAAGCTGAGGCGCTTTGCCTGGGGGATACGCTGGAAATGTGCGCTCTAGAAAGGCTTGCCAGTGATAGTTGGGAGGAGCAGTCATCAAAGTGAGTGTGACGAAGCGTAGGAGCTGGATGATATCGAATGTAACAGGGCGCTGAAGAAGTCAGTCAATGGAATCAACGGTGAATTGGATCACTAATTATTCAAGTATGGTCTCTAGCCGGTATTCTGTACTCACATTCTGCTGACGAGCTTCAATAATCTGAGCAAAGATATTAGACACGGTCGACAGGCCAGCTGCCTGGATCGTAGCGGTAACAATTGGAGAAGGCATTTTGATCGCAAGTGAATTAATGAGCGACTTTTAATAGACGGAAATACAAAGACTTGGATTTGTTTGCGGTTTAATTGATGATATTGAGCTGTCGCGTCAGCTTCGAAATGGTTGAGAATCTTTGAGGTGGAGAGCTTCATCTCACGTGCGCTCGGGATAAGTAAGATCCGCGCATCTTTACCCCTTTTCCATCCCTTGACTCGATGAATACGAGACATTTTGACGATCAATTGATAACAAGCAAATAATTCGTTGAAATCTTGAGATGGTTGTTGTAAGGCTCAATTTTGACGAGCTTCAAGAGTCTTGTTGCGGTTATTGATTTATCTTTATACCGTTTTGGGATTAAGTAAGCCTAACTAGATAGGATTGAGGTATCATTGGCAAAGAGAGCAATCAAGACTGTATTGTGATTATGTATCTTAAGTCATGGAAACATACGGTATTGGAGACACACAGGCTACTGCTCTCTTGCCTGATACAAGTAGACTGAACAAACTTGCTCCAACGCTTTAGGCCCTCTAAAGGCTTACATTGTAGAGCTATCAATGTACGTCAGCTTGTTTTATTGAATCAGTGTTGGAAGTTTGAAGCTAGGTATAGGATTGTCCACCCATAGAAAATCTTGAATCCGAGTCAGCGAACAGATCATGAACAATGCATATGAGGATCATGAACACAACGTTTACCAAACCTAAATATATCGGCGTCCGTAAGGAGTCTTCTGTCTAAGAAGAGATCACAACATCTCAGCTAAAGGTGCACACATGCTTGGTGGATGGTTACTCTGACTGCTCCTCGTGCCAGAAGCCACTGATTTTAAGCCGACGAAAAGAGATACATAGCGTATCAAAACTAGAAGTAAGTTATAGAATCCCATGCGTATATTTGAAAAATGGAACCAAAAGCCACGAACGAATGAAATGATTGAACCATTTGCCATAAAAGATAACTAGTGAGTGATCAGAGACTGGCCCATTGTACCTTCCACATTCATAAGGCCTATTAGGCCGCTCACGTGCTCTTTGTCTATGTTCAACTACACAACCACAACAGCCAATGAACAACACCAGAACACTGATATCGCAACCAAACCAAAAAGAAATCAAGGCAAAAGAATTGAGACGTCTTGAGAGACGGTTTATTGCGTAATCTGGGAATCGAACCCAGGGCTCCCCGAGTCTTAGCAGTTCCGAACTCGAAACTGAGATGGCAACGGAGAATTTTACCACTAAACCAATTACGCCGAGAACTCAATTGGATGAATCGTTGGATGCTGGTGGCCAGAGATGATCTCATATGCTCTTGGAACTGGATGCTCAAAGAACTCGTGAATGGGCAGTGGGACTGCCTCCAAGGTTGTAGAAGACTCGACTCGGATATCCTAAAAACACAAATAGATTAGCCACTTTATGGTACTTTAGGCTGGAGCTTTGCAAATGTTTCACCCTGCTTTAGACCAGGTCTCTGGCTGTTGTTCTTTAGGACTGTGATATTCGCGGAAGGCGGGTGAGTTCGAGGAAGGCCGTATACAGTCGTTTGATATAGCTTCGGCGATTTATAATGTAATTATCTATCAGAATTCGTTAGCAGAGTAGGTAGAGACATAAATCGAGTACCGATGCTGCTTCTGTGAATATATGTGATCTTTGGTCAGGTCTGGGAGCTTCAGCGACATTGGCGGAGGATACAATTTCATGAAACTCACGTGAAAGAAGGAAGGAGTCTGCAGAGCATTGAATCGGCAATAACAGTGTTGTGAGGTGGATATGCTACTTGTTCCATGAACGATGTGTACGGACGAGACTCGCAGTGGCTTAGTGTGCTCGAATAATACCATTTGGTGGAAAATGACACTACGCACGTGTCACTCGTCCCTTGCTTGTCAGTTTAGCATCGAACATCTTTTGGTCTACTTGATAGTTGGAGATCCTCGTGTAGTATGTTCCTGGTTTCTGCATCGTTACTTCGTCTTCCAGGATCAGCCCTTTTCAGTCTTCAAGCTATGCAGTTATTTGATATCTACTTGTATGAGTTATGATAAGAAGCTTCATTCTCTAAGATCATATAATCATATGCTTGTATAAATGTTCATGGATGGATACTCGCATCTCCTTGTATCAAGCATAATTGCCCCCGCGTGCCCGCCAGTGATCTCGAAGCTTCCCCTCGAAACGCGTTTATGCACTGCCCACTAAACGAGACAAACAACCTGAACGCGTGAGGCCGCTAGTAGCACTGTCACTTCCGATCTGAACCGTGGACTCTGTTTCGTGATGCTGCCTGGTCTAAAGGGATATAAATTCTATCAAATACCCTGACCAAAATTTCATCCTCCCCTATCATCATCAACACCACAACACACAGCTGTTAACTATCGACGCCCACCATCATCTGCTTTCATCTCTCTACTATCAGCGCGTTCTGCTATCGAATCTTTCCATCTATTCCTACCCCTTCCGCATCCCTTACCCCCTTATATACAGAAGAGCGCTACCTTCGCCTCTTCCTCTCTTCATCTCGATACCTTCGATCTCCTCCCAGGACGCAGAAATGCCTTCTGCTAACGACAGGTCGACCGGCAGCCTTAGCCGTCGCCAGATCCGTGCCGCCATGGGTAACTTTGGCAACGATGATGTTGATCGAAGCGAGGAGACTATCCTCACTCGCCGCCAGAAGCGTCAGCTACGTCGTCAAACCCTGCGCAACCAAGCCGAGATCGCACCGTTCCTTGGAATGGATCTCTTCGACGAAGAAGAGAACAAAGATGTCAAGGAGGCTGATGATGACAACACTGAGAAGAAGGCCGAGAATGAGTAAGTTGCCTCCCTCCCCCGACACCTTGAGATCCGCGAGCTGACTACCCCATAGCATGGTCATCCCTCGCTCTCTCCATACTATTCCTGAAGCTGAGGAGCCCCTTGAAGAGAAGACCACTGCCAGTGGTCCTCGCGGTGGCAACTACGAAATAGCACGATCGGGGGGATCAGACCTCTCTCGTCATGACGAGAAGTGGTGGAAGAGAAACGTCACAGTAACTTCAGCCCGCAAGTCAATGACCTCTCGAACTGCTTAGACACGACATTGTACGGGCTATGCAATATTTCTTTTGCAAGAACACACGCGCCAGAAGAGTGAATGGTGCAAAACACTCCCTCTTTATTCCCTGCGGTAAGATACGCTCTTTCCATCTCGTTTATCAATACTAATCACAGCCCAGTCTTTAGTTGGGAACAAAAGCATTATACCCCCTTGCAGCTTTGTCCAGGAATGTGGTAGATTGTATGTCCATTGATCTCTGATCCAGCTGTAGATTTATTTGCTAACACGAGCACGGATCTTTTCTTTTTCGTCTTCTACACAATGTCTTTTTGACAGACTCGGAGTGCTGTCGTGTATTATCTCAGGACAGAATACCTACCACAAGAAGCTTAACCATGTGTCGGATTTCGGGGTTTGTGGTAGTTAAAGGCTGGTTGAATCGGCCAAGAATCTGTCCGGATCTGACAAGCGTCTTTTGCGATTTGCTACCTACTGAAGAAAGGATGTATCAGGTAGCGCGAATAGACGTGTCATTTGATGAAGGATAACCATGTCGTCTATATCTTGATATTGTGCCTCACTGGAGTTCCAACTGCTGTGTAGGCAAGCAAATTGACCATCATTATCCTCAGATTAGGATAAATCTGTTATTTATGAATGGATTTCTTGCAAAAATATAACAAGAAATCAATTAAAAAGAGACATCCAGCTATCATCATTGGTGGTATCCATGTCAATGTAAGCACTACACGCATCTAAGACCATTCCAACCGGGAACCGGAATTTAAAAAGACCCCCGTATTCCGCTTCAGCTGAACCAATCTCTCCCCTGGGACCCTGAATTTCTCAGGACCGGACATTATAAAGACCTCCGACACCCGGGGATTACCGGTCATTATCACATCTTTACCTCCGCGCAAAGTCGAAACATAACGAATTAATTAATTGAACTTGATCTTATCATTTTTCGTTTCCTTTTCTCGATTCTCCATCCTTATACGAATTCTCTGTTATCAAATTTGTCGTTGTTCATCATGGATGAATGCCTTATTAGCGATGCTCGGTCGCAGGACCACCAGTGTCCGAAGACAAGGGCGTGTACGAATTGCGCGAGACTTAAGATGAAGTGTCAGTGGCCTAGTTCTGGTTCTGGAAGGCTGGAAAAGACGTGTTCAAGGTATGAGGTCCGAATTTGGATGGTATATATAAATACTTATCATGGTTTAGATGTTCGCGGATGAAGCTTGAGTGTCACGTACCAGAAATCACACAGCGAAGGAAGCGAGGCAAGTCAACGTATGAATAAGACTTCCTTGTTCCCTGAACAGCTTCACTAACAAGCTAAATAGACGAGTCGCTCAGCTGGAAAAAAAGATCGATGGCATCGTCTCCCTTCTTGCAGCAAACCAGCGCCAAAACCTCTCTCCTCTAACCCCCGAAAGTCCCAAAGAACAAACCCATCCACAACCCCAAACACAACAAATACCCATCGTAATACCTTCCATGTCAGTAAGTCCAATACCCTTGGACATGATGCCTCGCGACTCCGACATTCCTCCTCACTTCGCTCCCAACGTGGAACTATTCCCTGGCTTCCGCGTCTCGCACCAACAAGCCGAGGAGCGCCTGGAGCTCTACAGAAGAGATTACGTGCCGCATTTTCCCTTTGTTCCTGTTCCAGATAGTATGACGTCGCAAGAGATATACATTGAGTCGAGTCTACTGTTCTGGACGATTCTGGCGGTTGTTTCGCCATTGGATGATAAGGTGCAGATGGAGTTCAAAGCGTGGTTTCGACGGTATTTGGCGGAGCATCTTGTGGTGAGGCAGGAGAAGTCTGTGGATATCTTACAGGCTATGCTGATATACCTGGGATGGTAAGTATCCTACAGAAAAGGAAAGCGTACAGTTACTAATCGACCTAGGAATGACTTCCACTTCTACGGAGAGCTCCAAGTTACGAACATCGTCCAGATGGCTATCGGCCTGGTCATCGATCTAAGACTAGACAAATTCGCAGGGTCGTTTCTAGGCGGACCAAAGACTTTACTCGGAGATGCGTGGACAACAATGGGCAAATCATGCTTAAAGGGAAAAGTCCACCAGACATCAGCCGACAAACGTGCCGTATTGGGCGTCTACCACATCACAAACTTGTACGTCCTAGCAATGTCGCTAGTAGAGCTTCCGCTAACAGGAATCAGACTTAGCCCTTACTTCAGAAAGAGCACGCTCTTCAACTGGAGCACCCACCTATCCCAATGCTGCGATAACCTTCTCGAGAGCAATGAGTTTGAATCCGATGCGTACCTTGTCTCGCTGGTGCGTATGCAACATATGGCCGATCGGGGATTCAACGTTATCCCAGCTATTGATCCTCTTGATCCTACGCCTCCGACATTCCACGCTGTGACGGCTATGGCCCTTGATAATGTCCATCGTGAGTTGGAAAAGTATTTTGAGGCGCAAACAGATGCTGTCAAAAATAATCGTTAGTATCACATATCTATTTCCACCAAATCACTTATTAACAATGATTAGCTGGCTTTGTAGCCCATTATCACTCCCTCATCGTCCGTCTCTACGAGCCTATCCTCGTCATGAGGCCTACCAACCTCTTATCACCCGATACACCACTATCCGAACCTTTCCTTCGATCGGAATACATGTGGAAATGTCTCGAAGCCGTGCGCACCGCCCTAGAACACTACACCAACGTCTCCGCCACGCTATATTCCATCATCCCCATCACAGTATCCTGCGTTCTCGCCTTCGTAACCGTAACGGCATCCCGTCTCATCTTTGCCGAAGGGTCTCCCGACTGGGACGTCAAAGCGGCTCGTCTACGGCTACAGTTCCAAAACGTGCTCCAAAAGCTAAGCGACCAATTCGCACAGGCAGACGAAGAAGCTGCACGCCTCAACCGACGACGCAGAGTGATGGAGGACGGGAGCAGCGTGTTTCTCAAGTCGAGTTTTAAAGTTAGATGGATTCGGCAGTGGTACATGTCCAAGATTCCGCAGGATGAGCAGCGCGAGATTGAGCAGGCGCAGGTTGCGGTTGAGCCGTCGAATGTGCTGCAGAGTAACCCGAATTGGGCGGCGGATTTCCAGTTTGATGATGAGTTTTGGGCGGATTTGATGGCGGGATATGATGTTGAGTCGTTGAATACTGTTACGGCGGCTCAGTAGAATGTTATGGGTATAATGGTGTTCGACACTCGGCTGATGGTGTTGATCTGTATAATACGCGGGATTGGGAGACGGGTTACTACGAGACCTTTTGCCCCGCTCATATAATCATTAATGGAGAAACAAACCAAGTCAAAATCTGAACCGATAAAAACTCATGACTATTCGATTAATGACACTGTATTTTCTGCCGATAATGATGGTTAAGACTTGCAACGATTCCTGATGACCGGTGGCCGAGCGCCCCGGTGGAGCCAGGGTCCGGGACCGAAGAACACTTCTTATTTCCCAACAGGCCCCTCTTCAACAATCTTACACCACGACAACATCAACTATAACAATTCAATCGATCTCCTATACATCTATCAATCTTGAAGACTTGAAGAGCGATCTCAAAATGGCTCAAAAAGCACTCTGTGATTGGGTTTACGTCGCCTTAATCATTCCTCAACTCATTGGCATGTTTGGTAAGAACTCACCAAAATCTCAACTCACCAACACCAATCTAATCAACATGTCCAGTCCTCGATTTCACAGAATTCTACCCAGAATCCCTCTACGCCTCTCCCAAAGCTCCCCTACATTTCCTCACTACCATCCGCAACACCTACCTTTCCCTTTCAGGTGATCCCTTCTACGGTCCAAACTTCACTGGTGAATGGCTTCACAGCATGTACTACATCGAACTTTTGGTTCAGTTCCCCACAGCCGCGTATGTAGTCTGGAACATGGCCTCCAAGAAACCTACTTCTGGTCCTACAGAGCTTGCGGGGTTGGTGTTTGGCTGCTTAACTGCCATGGGCTCTATCGCGTCTGTCGCTGAGCTTTTGGCTATGGGACCTGAGTTGGTGAGCGAGCAGCAGAAGCCGATGCTGGTTTGGGGAACTTATTTCCCTTATGCGCTTATTCGTAAGTTTATTGATCCTCTTGTGATGAGTGTAGCTGATGTGTGTATAAGCTGGAATCATGGCTGTGGACATGTACATGAGATTGCTGCGACGCGTGAGCAATGACACCAAGTCCAAGACACAGTAAACATCACAAAACAAAAGAACAGACTGAGTGGTGTACATCGCTAGCGTTGATTTGGCTATTTTTCACAATTACAGGCTCTACATTGCCAAAGAAACCATTCCCGACTCCATAAATGCATTGTACATAACCAGATCTTTAATCCGATCTCTTATTCGGCTTCGAATAGCCCCATCCATTACCTACAGTGTTCACTCCGTATCCCAAAGGTGTCGCTCCTCCAAGCGCGCGTCCCTTGAGTCTTCTGGGGAGTATCACGCCCAGCGTATACATAGCAGCGACCAACACACCCGCACCAAAAGACACCAGACTGTAAAACACAGTACTAGCATAAATATGTCCTCCCAAGCCCTGCCACTCGACCTTCCCCTCTGTCTTGGGCAGCGCTGGTGTAGGAAACCATCGTATCGAAAGTGACAGGGGTAGTGGATCTCCAATCACCAACTTGCGCGTATGCGAGCCCTGCAAATGGTGCAGAGGACTCGTGCTATAAGCAATAGCGGAGTCGAGTACACCGCTGTCGTGGACATGCGTGTGGTGCTTCGGTGTGCTGTGTAACAAAACATTCATGTGCGTGCTAATATGGATATGGCTCAGTTGCAGGGTACCCGCAAGTGCGAAAACAAGAGGGACGTATTCGCGCGCGGGAGCTTTCTCGCCGACAACCTCGACTTCTGCGGCGGGCCGGGAGGGAATACGGCAGGATAGCGGCGCATCGGAATGGATGTAGAATTCGAGGAGGTGGAAGAAGGGGTCGTCAATCATGGCGATTGTGCAATTAACTTCGCCTTCTTTCCCATAGTTGAATTCCAGAGGACGGCCTGTTTCGTTGCATGTAGGAAAGGGTTTCCATTCGATCTCGTGCTTTTCGTTTTCGACGTGTTCGCCTGTTTCTCTGTCGCTTGTATTAGTACCTTATCCAGCATTGGTTTGCAGATGTAGACGCACGAGTTACGACTCATACACTCAACGGGTATAGAAGCGCCATAGTGATACGAAGGAAGCGCATCTTCTCGCGATGGTGTCGCAACCACGAGGGACGATAATGCGCCAAGGGCGACAAGGGCCCAAGTAGGAGGAGCAATCATGATGGGGATTTGAGATTATGAGAAGTTGTTTATCAGCCCTCGGACAATTGGCGACTTGAATCGTCCAAATTGAGCATCAAAGTCATAACATGGCGTTCAAAGAAGAGAAGAAAAAGTAGCTTTGGTCCCCCCTCTTCTCCTGGGAGCGATGAAGCTGAGGTCGAGTCGAGGCCATGTGGAGATAAAGATAAGCTAAAGGTGCTACCCTTGACTAACTGTATCACGTGTCATTTCAGTCCCTTGCCAAGAAATACACTGTCGAAAGGGGTATGTGATGTTGATACCTGGCTTGTATATACGATGTTGAAACGTAATTGATGCATTGATGTTTTGTAGTGTCCATGTTCTGAATTGATGGGGTGGTCAGGGGCAATTGATGGACAAGGCGACGTTTAGGAGTCACTGTAGTCGATTACTACAGGTTAACTACACCAAGAGACAAGATCGTGGAAGACAGCATCAATCCGGACTCTTTTCACACGCATCTCATCTCATATCATATCATCTAATATCTATCTGTAGAAACGAGAATCATGCATAACTCCCGAGCTTTGTAATTTCAGCACCTCTAAATACAATTAATTGTTTGTAAACGCCCAAAACACCCACAAGCTATCATTAAAATCACCTCCTCAATCTACTCAACTCTCCCGGTCATACAAATCACTTTATACTCAATCTCCCACCCCTTCCCCTGATACTTCTCCTCCAGATGCTTCCTCAACAGCTCCTTCACCTCCCCTTCCGGATGCTCCCTCCTAACTTCCTCACTCCAATATGTTTTCATCAACCAGCCCAACATTACACCCGCTATCAAGATGTACTCTTCAGCACTCTTCAAAAACATCTTATCATGATCAACAGTGACTTTAACATCCTGGAAGCCTTGTTCCTTCAGGTGCTTCTCTATCCAGGCAGGACTCGTCCAATTGCCTTGGTCGTGCATCTGCATCGGAAGGACTTCTGGTAGTGGCGCTTCAAAGGGAAATGATGCAAAGGCTGTTCGCATGTCGGAAATCCAGAATGTGTTGTCCTTGGTGAATGTTGTTGCGCCAAAGATACCATTTGGCTTGAGGATACGCTTGGCGTCTGTTGGGTGTTAGTCTTGCTTGAGGATGAAGCGAAAGGTGGTGACTTACCAGCCAGCACGGCATCGGGTTGGGGAATAATATGGAGTGCAAGTCCAAGGCCAACATGTGTAAATGAGTTCTCTGCAAGTTCAGTGTTCTGAGAGTATAAATGTCAATCGTCGATGTTATACGGTTGATGAAGGGTAACTCACTGTTGCATCCAGCTTCTTAATCTCCGTATTGACCCAACCCTCAAGCCCAAGTCGCTTCTTCGCAATATTAACCATCACATCCGAGGCATCTGCACATAGAAACGTGCTCTTGTCAAGCACCTCCTTAGACAATGTCTTCTGAACAGCATGAGTCAATACACCAGTTCCACAAGCATTATCGAAGAATGACACCGGAGTCGACATCTTTTCTGATATGCCCATCTGAGGCGGCAGACTCTTGATGAGCCGTGGCATCATGTTTTGAGAAACGTATAGCATCTGCTCTTCCAAGTGACCCTTGTCCATGTTGTTGTAGAGCTCTTTGAGAGTCTTCAATGCGGGATCGACTGTTGGGGCGGCCATTTTTAGTGAGCGTGCTGTTCTTGTTGTAATAGGTATTGCGGATCTGATCATGAAGAGGAATTGAATTGTTCATGATTATAGTTGGAGCTCAACAAGGGAATATTTATATTGGTCGTTTGAGCGAAGTTTCCGAAATGTCGCCGTACGGAGACTACATCGGAGTATTCATCAAGGTGTTTATATTTCCAGAACGCTCGATGCTACTTATCAAGGTAAAAAGACTGAACCACCAGAATGAATGTATTTTACAAGATCTATTCGTGTAAGGTGACTATCCAGGTATGTTCTGGCCGAAAGCGTTTGACAGTACCGTAGCCTAACAATCTAGCCACCCTTCCATACTCGAACATAATCATACAAGAGATTAACTAACGAATGATTATATAAATTTCTCCCCAGATATTATAGAAAGACCGTTTTTTAATCCCCAAAGACCATTCTATCCTGTCTCACAAACGCCACGTGAGCTCTATAACTCTCCCATCTATTAAAACGACCGAGAAGTAACTCCTCCCCCCCAGTTGTAGCCCCCATGTATCAGATTAAAGTCCATCCCGGACGGAAGATACAAGAAGTAGAATTGTTTTTGGAACCATACCGGACGCCGGATCCTGTCTAGTATGGGCGACCAACCTCGCATGAGATTGTAGTTGAGTTGAGATTGTTGGAAACTCTGCGAGATTGGTCTTGAACGTGGTGCCCAGCGAGGCAAGACTTTGGATATGACTATACTAGTCGCTGGGTAAAAAACGCACGCTGAGAGCGTGGTAAACGTAGTGTGCTATTCATCGTCGTTGTTGATGATTCATGTCATCTTCGTCGATGTGGTATCAAGGAGTCCAGCTCCGTATGAAGACAAAAAAGATATTGTTAAGGCCTCAGACCATAGTAGAAGGAACGTCGTCAAAATAAAGATAGTCAGGATATCAGACTCATAGTCCCTCGAAAGGGAAAGCCGAGTGAACACTGCCTTACTATCAATCACTTACCCTTCTGAGCACCTACTATTATATACCTATTCAACACCCTCGCCTTGCAATAGCTGAACCCCACCAAGACTCACCAGCCCATCCTGCGTGAGGCCCTTTTGAACACCTATTTTCACGCGTGGCGTGTCACCTTTCGTTCGCCTACCGTTGCAAAAAGTGAGGCGAACATATGCAGGCCTCACCACCCAATACCACACACCTCACCGCTGCCATCTCACTATCTGGGCCTTTTAGGCAGGGCGGTAAAAGAAGAAAAAGGAAAAGACAGCGACGCATAGTCAACGTAACGCTGCATAACCATTGTTTCTTCTGCTGTGGTCGCCTTATGATAACGCATCAATGACTGGGTGGGAGCCCCGTAACATGGCATATACTACCTAGTATTGGCGGTCAACCTGCTCTGGCTGTTGATGGAGTCATAGATGCATGTCTTTTTTGTTACATTTCTTTCCATTCTTTTCAAAGGGGCGCCTTTTATCAACCCCCATGTCTTTAATAATTACATGTAAAAAATAAACCTTTGGACCTGTACAGTACAACGCACCCTCATGCCAATTGGCGCCTATAGCATATTCATCATCCCTTTGACAAAAAACAGTGCTGCGTCTCCTGTGCACCAACTAGACTACTCAAAAACTGTCAAATTCTCAAACCTCTATGCTCTTCCATCTATCATCGCTTACTAGCTCGTTCCTTATGCAAATCTGAGACTTCCCGTTGGTACCCGCTGCGACAGGCCATCCACCTCTCTCTTCAGCCCCTTGAGCACTCGCCTGACATCAGCCAGGTCTGCACCGCCAGCGTTGTTGCCATGCCCAGGAGGAGGCAGGGCGGCATCGCATCTCTTGAGGAGGTCGGCTACAGAGGGGCCAATGGCGCCTCCCTTGCCTGCACCACCACGTCGACGGGCCTCGGCCACCCAGTCGTTGACAACATAAACAATAAGCTCAATCATGCGGTTTCGTACGGATCCGCTGAAACCGTAATCTTGACTATCGAAAACGCCTTCCAATACTCGGATAATCATGTCATGGGAAACACCCAAGGTAAGGAACAGCTGGACGGGCCAGGTAGGATCTGCGCCAATTGTGGCATCTTGTTGGTACGCCACTGCATAGCGGCAGAGTTCTGGTAGGAGGTCTTGGATAGGGAAGATGAAGCTGTCGAGTGATGTGCGGTGGGCAATGTATTGAATCTTGCTGGTAACAGACTCGTAGGGTAGAGGTGGCGAGGGCATTCCGGGTTCTGACATTTCCAGACGAGACATGACCTCATCGTGTGTCTGCTGAATCAGGTTGTTCCATGTGCCTGAGATAGTCATATGGTTGCGGTAGTCGGCGACATGGTAGATTAGCAGGCACAGGTCGTAGTAGCCGGCTTGGTCGGCATAGTCGTTGAAAAGCTGGGAATATGTGAGTAAGTCATTTGTAAGCCAGTAGCAGGTGAAACTTACCTCGGATAGTCCCTGGATCTTGCCCTTTAGGGCATCCTCAATCTCAATAGCCCTCTCAGGGTCGATACGGTCATCGGCTCTCAATCGCTCTAGTAGATCATCCTGAATATGTGCAATCTCCAGCAGCTCAGTAACGCTGTGGTTGAGCATCTGTTGTTGCTGTCGGCTTATACCAGTTGTAGAAACGTTGGCATTGGCCTTGGCCAAGCTGAGCAATCTGATTCGGTCCTTGATGCTGATGGGGAAATCGGAGTTAGCAAGTTCAGCTTGTACCTCAGCTGCATCAAAGAAACGGTTGCGGTTGGTGTAGAAACGACACAACAGATCGGCGTGTTCGATGTTGGTACCAGCAAGTCGCTGGAGGAACGTGACAACGTGGTTTGATTCGATAGCCAGGATTCGGTCGGTCCAACCTTGTTGGATATACCACTCGTAGAGGTCAAAGTGAAACACCTCGTCATCCGACTCATTCACCACCTTGTAAGCCTCAAGTCTCTTGGTAGCGATCAAAGTCAAACGACCGTCAACCATTTCAGGTTCGCTGCTTGATGCAGCATCGAGATGGCTGAGCACATCATGAATCATATCGTAGCAGCGCTTGCGATCATTAAAGGCGTTGGCTCGAGGATCCGATGCAGGCTTTCCATCATTAACCCAAGAAAGAGCCGTGTTACCCCTGTCCTTCTCCCGGGCGACAACAAGACACAGCTGGATTGCGCCAGCGTAGTACTTGAGATCGATATACTGTTGGACAGCGGTCTGAAGGTTGGAGAAAGTAAGGCTGCCAGCAACCTTCTCAAAAAGCCGAAGACTCTCGTGAAGTAAGCTTCGTGACTGGTTGGTCTGAAGAGGTTGATCAGAAGCCCGCTTGAGCTGTTCTTGGGCCTTGAAAGTGACGACGTCGTCTGGGCTACAGAAGCTGCCGCATCTCCTTCGCAGGGCGTCAGCAACAGTCTCAACATTGGAGCCGCTCTCGATGTTGCGATTAACAATAGCCTTGACAAGAAGTTTTGCAAGATCCTTGCCGTCTGTTTGAGAGAAGAGCTTCTCGTATGTGAGTTCTTTTAGCTGTTGCCTAGCAGTATCATCGAGACGAGTGTAGATGTCAGCCACACGCTCGTCGAAGAGCATGAGCACAAAAGAGATACCCTCCGAAATGCTCTCCATTAGCTTTTGGAGAGCATGCAGAGCCTGATGTTCTGCTTGGAGAGCAATCTCTTCCTGACGACTAGACACATGCTGGAGATCAGAAGGTCCCGACAGTCCCTGAATAAGACCACGGTTAGAGTCGAGGAACCTCCTTAGACGTTCCAAAGCTTCTTGGACAGTGCTGAGCTTAGAAAGAGGGATAGTAGAAGCGATAGTGATACCACCAGTGGGCGAAACACCGGGAGTGATGACCGCAGACTTCCACAACTGACGTATCAATCGGGACAAGTACAGAGCCAGCGCGTCATGTCGAGAGGAGAGGTTGACAGAGTCTGTTGTGAGGGATGCGATATCGGTCTCGGCCATTGTGGGTTGGCCGCCAAAGTCAACAAAGACGGATCGAGCCCGGTCTTCAGTGGCCTGGTCGATGGCACGCGCTGCGCCAGGTCGGGAGTCTCCTCCGTGACCACAAGCGACAGCCAAAGCAGTGGTAACTGTCTCCACACGCCCGTAAGTGTTAATAAACCGGCGGCAGACAAGTTCCAAGCCTTCGTCTCCAACAGCACCTCGGATCGCAGAAGCAAAGATATCCACGAAACGTCTTCGTCGGATGATGTGAACACCAGTGTTGGTAAGAACCGCAAACTCGCTGGGCGCATCATCGAACTGCACAGCCAACTCGTTACCAAAGCCCAGGGGCTGTGATGCCGCAGCGAAGGGCTTTGTAATGATTCCCACTGCCTCAGCACGACTTCCAATGTCAATCCAGATTCCGCTCTCATGATATTTGAGGGGAGCTGTCGGGAGCGTGTTCTTAAGACGTCCCGTCTCAGGTCCAGAAATAAATAGAGAATCTTCGTTAGGGTTGGATTCCTTGCGAACGAAATCCAGGAAATATCCAGGTGGGAATCGCGCGCCCTGTCGGCTTAATGTCAAAGCATTTGATTCTAGATCAGTAATTGTCTCGCCGCCAGCATACATCGATCTATGAGCGCTCTGGCCTGGAGGGAACTTGATAAACTGGACCTGCATACTCTGAGGAGCCAGATTGGTAGACGAGCCGTACAGATATGATGCAGCACTAGTAGCACTAAAGAACAGTCGGCATCCAGTATTCGTCAAGGCCATTAGATGCAGCTTCGCGGCTTCCTGCTTCGAGATGGGGCTGATTGCGACGATCTTGACTCTGTCGTTCAATAGTCGAGACTGACTGATCATATGAGCAATGTCACGAAGACAGTGGACCTTTTCCTTCTCGATAACCTTATTTAATCGATCAGGCGCCTCCATATGGTACGTTCGGATGGTCGAGCGGCTCGAGAGAGTATACACAAGATTTCTCGAATCGTCGATGACGATATCGACAAGGTGCTCAGGAGTCTTTTGCGACCAGAAACCACCTTGTAGAGTAACAACAGAAGACCAGCCAGGGTTAGTATGGTTGATCTTTCCACACCGGTTCGAGAACCACTTCTCTTCAGACTGATAGTAAAGCTCATTAATGTCGATATCGTTACTACCACCAAAAAAGATTCGGCCGTTGGAGGATCCAGTGATAACGCGAACATCGGTGCCACGAAGAGGAAGGTTCATTTTCGTCTGATAGAGATTGACGGATTTGGTGCCCGAGGGAGTGTCGGTGGCAGAAACACCCAGCAGTACTATCTCCTGGGAAGTCGCAACGACCAAGATATGGGTAATAGAAGCAACAAAGATGCCCGGTTTGGGGGGTACGAGCGCGACAGCGTGGATGGTGTGCGGTGAGTCTTCAAAGCCGATGAGCTCAGGGTCAGGATGCGTGTAGTCCCACAAGAACAAGGAGTTGTCAATAACAACCCAAGCATGGTTAATCTCAGCAAAGAGACCCATCAGAGTTTGAAGCTCGCCAGCGTTGTAGTGATCGAAGACTTGGTTCGGGATAGGATACATCTGGGTCTTGTGGAAGGGGGCCATAGCGGAATCGGTGCTTTCGAGATCGTAATCGGATGACGCGCCCTCTGGTGTTCTTGTTAGCTCGTCCTATCATGTCACAAAGTATTGAACCTACGTCGGCAGTATGAGTCCAAGTCGGGATAGCGTCCATCAGCTTGAAGACAAGTATTGATGGCCTTGGCCGCCTTTACAACGGGGGGTACATTCTCGGATCGTAGAGGTGGAAGCGCAGTGGGAGCAATCAAGTCAGCACTGTTGGGTGACCTCAATACTGATGAGCCTGGGGCTGCGACAGTTCGCGCCGAGTTTGTGGATGTCGGCGCAGTGCTCTTGAGACTCGAAACAGGCTGGCTATTCTCAGAAACAGGGAACAGCTGTCGGCGCACAGGATCAGAGCCCGACTGAAACCTCGAAGCGACGGCAGGCGTATTCAAGAAAGCGCCTGGAACTGGTCGAACGGGAGTTGTTTGCGGAAACGACATTATGGGCAGGATCGAAGCCCTCGGCGGGCCTGGGTAGCTTCACCAGTTGGTCGTTGCTATATCGATGGAAGCAGATCGCGGATCATCAAAAGCGACGATTGGCTGGGACGCGGGATGAATTACGATTAGGGTATCAATCCCTCGTTGTCGCGTCGATAACCTCGTCGTTGGTTCTCGATTAAATCGCGTCGTCGTCGGGGTTGAGATAGAGTCTATTGCAAGTGTTGCATGCTAGAGAAAATGATAAACAATTTGACGAGAGCTTGGGGAGGCTGGAATATGGAGCACGGATTTTTCGCGACCGGGGCTTGGGCGCTAATACCGTTTTGGTGCAAGGCTGAGAGAACAGTTACCACGCGTCATGAAGAAGAATGAATCCGAACAATACACACACAGTATTCTGCATTCATATGCGAGACAAAGGTACAATGTCAATAATTCTGAAAGTGTATTTTTGGTGTTTTCTTGAAGTTGTTCTGATACGTGATCGCCGATAACGCCCAGGTAAGCTTGCTCTATAACGTAGCTAACGCTCTTGTTAATGCGAAACTCAACGTATTTCAGCTGAATTCATTTTATTCAAGCAGACCGCAGAACCTCCCCCCTCAGTGGTCCGCTGAAGTATTTCTGTACGACTTTTCTCTTGAGCGCCGCTTTACTGTTTATAATTCCTCTGACATGCAGTAATCAACATCTCCACACAAATCTTGTTGGCGGTTTCTGTGACAATGCATCATTCTTTGTACTTTTTTATTTTTATTTCCTAGGCAATAAGGATACCAGGCCAGTGTAGCACCTTTAGTCAATACTGCCGAGTCTGCTACTATTCAAAGACTTGAAGACACCGATACACACTTAATGGTGAAACAATCCGACCAAGCAAATGAAAGTAGGCAGGTTCAAAATGTACTCCTACCAGTTACTGTCTCATTCCTCCTTTTTGTCGCGACTCTCAATGTCCACTATAGATGCAAAATTTTCCAACAAACCCTCTTCAAATTTTTTAATTACCCTGTTCCTACATTTACTGCTTCTTGGCCTCTCTAGCAGCCTTGCGAAGAGCCCTTCGGCGAATGTCCTCGTGCATCTTCTTGTTGATGGAGATGGTAATAGGTCCGTTAGCACCAGGAATGTTCTCAATGAACCACAGCATGAAAGAGTGGCTCCACCAGGGAGTGTAAGTGTAAGGCGCAGTCTGGTAACCACCAAGGCCAACCTTTCCAAGGGTAGCCTTGACAAAGTTGCGAGCGTTGGGGACGAGGAGACTAGGGCGGCGGATCTTGCTCATGGCGGTGGTAACGAGATGGCTCAGAACAAGGTAGACATCAACCTTGTCATCAGCAAGCTCAGCGGCAAGAGCGTTGCTCCATTGCTGGAGGAAAGCCTTACTACCAGAGTAAGTGGCCAAAAGAGCAGTAGGGGTCCATCCACCGAAAGATCCCATGGTCAGGATGAGACCGTTCTTGCGAGCTTTCATAATAGGAGCGACAGTCTGGGTAACGCGAAGAGTACCAATGCAGTTGATGGTGATGATATTCTCGAGCTCCTGCTTGTCGGTCTCGAGGAAAGGAACAGGGATGCTGTGGCTCTGGCCGACGTTGTTGATGAGGATGCCAACATCAAGACCGTAGATAAGCTCGCTTAGGCGCTCGTAATCGGCATCGTTGTTCTTGGAGAAGTCCATATCGAGAACCTTGATCTGGAGACCCTTTCCAGAGTACTTCTGCTGGATCTCGGAGGAGAGGCTCTCTAGCTTGGACAGCGTTCGGGAAACGAGGACGAGGTTGAAGCCCTTGGCAGCGAGCTGCAGAGCATACTCCTTACCGAGACCATCAGAGGCACCGGTGATGACAGCCCAGGTGCCAGGCTTTCCATACTTGCGCAGCTGTAGAGGCAATTGTTAGCTGGGGAGAGTCCAGTTGGGACACAGGATCACTTACGTTGGTACCTCCAAGGACGAAAGCACTGAGGACAAGCTGGAGGTAGCTCAGAATCTTGGAGCCAAGGTAGAGAGCACCAACACCAGCAAGACCCCACTGCAGAGGCTGCGGTACGTTTTGGAAAAAGTCTGCGATGGCAGTCATGGTAGAGAGTGCACAACAAGAGAATGCTAGTTGCTATGCAAGGAAGAGGAAAGGAAGTGATAGAGGAAAAAAGTATCAATCACAAGATAAAGCAGCAGCTCTTCTGCCCCTCGGCTTCTAGTCTTGGCTTAGGCTGGGCACTCAATTGAATTTTGGGGACCAACAATTAGATTTCCATCCGCTAAGTTAGTATCCGTAGGTAGGTAGGTACCTATTTACCCCTGACATGACCCGACCTGACTGGCTTGACGCTGTTGAGTTGGTCCAAGCTTCTTTCGGTCTTTGGGTGGCCGATGACAGGTCCGTCTCCCACCAAAAACCGTACGTCGTCCTACGGAGCAGGAGTAGTAATCGTCTTACATCAATTTAATTCTTCTTTTGTTAATTTCTACTACCATTCTAGCTGCAATAGACGTCGTTCTATACTTTCCCCAGAAACCCAGCTCAATTCATCGTATTCCAGTCATCATGGACGCTCTCAAGCCTTTCCTCCCTGAAGCTAAGGGTGTTCTACCTTACTACATGATCATCGTAAGACTCACCCTATGTTCGCTCCCCCAAAAATAAGATGCTGACCACTTCAGCTCTCTATCATCTCCATCGGCAATTCGCTGCAGGCGTATACCACCCTACACTTTTCCCGACGAGTCTACAACGGTCGCTTCATTCGCAACCCTAAGCTTCCTACTAGAACCAACAACTTCGAGCCTGAAGATCAGACCAACAAGCTGGTCCCCGCTCAGAACGACCCCAAGGCCGCCGACCAGTTGACTCCCCTTGCGGGCAGACTGTTCGGTACCTGGACGCTTATCACTTGCATCGTTCGGTGCTACGCCGCCTACAACCTGCACATTGGTCCTGTCTACACTCTGGCTTACTGGACCTACATCGTTGCCTTTGGGCACTTTGCCAGTGAGCTTTTTGTCTTCAAGACAATGACCTTTGGTCTTCCTCAGTACTTCCCTTTTGCCCTGGCTTCCACTTCTCTTATTTGGATGCCCCTGGTTCGCGATTACTACGTCCAGTACAACTAAGCCTGGTGTAACAAAATTGTATGGCGGATTAGATGTGAAAATCTTGGAGCAGGAACATTTGCCAAGTACAACCAGTATTGAACGTGATGATATATAATGGGTAGATATTCTTGTAGATTTTAATAGTTCAAGTTAATGGGTCAACCCTACAGGTTCTTTCTGTAGAGCTCACCTCCGCAGTTCCTCAAGCGGACTGTGGCCTGCTCAGGTGTGATATCACGTTGCGGCTCGGCCAAGAGCTCGTAGCCAACCAGGAACTTCTTGACAGTGGCCGAGCGCAGCAGAGGTGGGTAAAAGTGCATGTGGAAATAAGCACTCTCCAACTCTTCGGGTGTTCCATCCAGAGGCGCCTGGTGAAGACCAGAGCTATAGGGGAAGTTGCACTCGAACAAGTTATCGTATCTTCGGGTAACTTCTTGAATGGCTTCGGCAAATTGGAGTCGCTCCTCGGGCTTGAAGTCGAGCAGAGATCGGATGTGTCGCTTGGGAAGAACAAGAACTTCAAACGGCCACACGGCCCACCAAGGGCATACAATAACGAAAGCATCGTTCTCCCAAACAACTCGTTCTTGCTTCTCCAATTCTAGCTTGACGTAATCACCCAAAAGATGCCGACCCCCGTGCTGCTCTCGGTACTTGGTCATTTGCACAAGCTCCTTGCCAGGCTCCTCAGGCATGGTTGATGTGGTCCAGACTTGACAGTGAGGGTGAGGGTTAGAGCAGCCCATCGCAGCACCCTTGTTCTCAAAGATTTGCATGTATCGGTACTGTTCCTCAGGGCTAGGGGCGGCGTCCTTGGGCATAGAGATGGTAAGCTGGTCAGCTTCGGCAGTGCGAGGGTTTGATGGTGTCAAATGGTTGGCATAGATGCGTGTCCAGTGCTCAATAACAGGGACAATCTCATCAGGAGTCATGTCGGCGAGAGTAACATGATGCTTGGGAGAGAAAGTAAGGACATAGCACACGCCCTTGACGCCTTGGGCCTGGAGGAGAAGAGATTCTAAGTCGTTGGAAGAGGCCTTGGCGTCATATTCAGGCTGCTCTTGCTTGACGGCGCTGTAGTCATTCACAAAAGCAAATGTCTTTTCATATTTCGGGTTGGAGTCACCAGCTGCTCGTGGGTTGCCGGGACACAAGTAGCACTGAAGATGTCAGACGAAGTTGTTATGATGTGATGTCATGAGCGTACTTTTGGGTCGTATTCAGGTAGTTCAGTCGCAACAGCAGCTTCTTGCTGACCTCTACAGCATGTTAAATGGTTTCGATTAAGATTGCTTGAAAACGTACTGCCAAGGTCGCTTCGTGCGATGAGGAGATACAAGCAGCCAGGAATCCGTGAGGGGATTGTATCTGCGATGAGAGATATCGTCGAGGATTTGATCAGGCATGATGATAGTGGGGTGACAGTATGAGAATTGACGGAGGGGTCAAGAATGGTCAATGGATATTTTGAAGGCCAGAGGAACTTCAATTTATCTTTGCAATATTGCGATAAGTTCGCGGGTGGTGAGTGAGGCGGCTAATAAAAAAATAGCTCTTATAACGAGTAGCCTGAAGTTCTGAATGGCGCGGATAACGGTGGTTTTCTCGGCCGTGTTTTCGGGGAAGTCTACGGAGTAGAGGAGTGGGCTATAACAGGTTTTAGCTGTTACAGTAATGAAGTTATGAGCTTTGATGGAATATGAGGAGAGTCACTATAATGCGGAGACATGACAATTGAATAGAATCTACTTAAATATTAGGTACTCCAATTAAATAGCACAGTTCATTCACCTTGAATATAGCATCTGATCATTCAGTCAATAAGGCTTCACCAAAAGGTAACACATTCCCCCAAGTTACCTACAGTACCTATTCATCGTCACTCAAATCTGAGCTTCCTTCATTGTGGGGATCCAACATTGGGGATTGGCGTTAGTTGCTTATTGGTGGGGATAGGATAGCTTATGGAGGAAGGGCTTCACGTGACTGCAATGTAATCACTCTAACACCTGTGGGGTCAATGTCAGTGACGACTGACTCCCCCCCATTTGATACCCACAGCAAGTGCGCCTCAGCCCAGCTCGGACCAGACACCAGACCAGACCAGACCAGATCAGCCCCAGAGTACCTAAGCTGCTAAGGTACAGTAGGAGGAGCTCAGCAAGCGCCATAATCAACAACATCGCAACACAACCAACCTCCAAGCCCCTCGACCAATCAACCCATCATCAGCTCCATCAATAACCACCGCATTTCTTCATATTTCATCAAATCTCGCGTCGCATTATCTCTCCCAATAGTTGCGCATCATCGAGAGCCTTCTTTTTCCACTCCAACGCGCCCTGCGTGGCCTTCAGCCCGTTGTCACGTCCAGACAGGGGGGTAATTAACGACTCCCCGGCCCGACATCGCAACCGACAATATGGGTGTCATAAGGAAGAAAACGGTCACGAGAGGTGGTGAAGGTGGTGTCAAATACGTTTGCGACGTCTGTTCATCAGACATTACATCCACTGTAGGTATCCTTGCTGTGTTGGCTGCTGCCTTGTCATTGTTTGGAAACCTCCAAACGCGCTTCGGAGATATTCCGGCTAAACCTGGCCCGATGTCATGATGGAGTCGCTAATCATGTTGGTGTTTATGTAGGTCCGCATCCGATGTGCCGATTCAGACTGCAGCGACTTCGACCTTTGTGTTTCATGCTTTGCCAAAGGTGAATCCCGAAATGCCCACAACCCTGCAACACACGCCTTCCGTGTAATCGAGCAAAACTCCTTTCCCATCTTCGATCGCGAATGGGGAGCCGACGAAGAACTGCTTCTCCTTGAGGGTGCAGAGATCTACGGCCTCGGTTCATGGGCAGATATCGCCGATCACATCGGTGGCTTCCGAGAGAAGGATGAAGTTCGCGACCACTACTTGTCGACCTATGTCGACTCGCCAGCCTTCCCATTACCGAAAAGATGCAGCCCCCACGACTGCGAATTGGCGAACGAGATTCCCCGAGAAGAATTTCAAGCGCGGAAGAAGAGACGGATAGAGGAGCGAAGAGATGCAGCCAAGAATGCGCCAGCTTTACAACCCAAGACGAAACCAACAGCCAGTGTACCCAGTTGTCACGAGATCCAAGGATATATGCCTGGTCGTCTGGAGTTTGAGACCGAGTATGCGAACGAGGCCGAAGAAGCTGTACAGTTGATGCAATTTGATCCTGGTGATGGACTCAACCCTAGAACGGGAGAGCTAGAGCCAGAGATGGAGCTCAAGCTTACTGTGATGGACATCTACAACGCCCGTCTGACACAACGTGTGGAACGCAAAAAGGTCATTTTCGAACACAACTTGCTCGATTACAGGGAGAACACAAAATTGGAAAAGAAACGCACAAAAGAAGAGAAGGACTTGTTACAAAAGGCGAAACCATTTGCCCGAATGATGAATCGCCAGGACTTTGAGGAGCTTAACCAGGGTCTTCTTGATGAGCTCAACCTACGACAAGCCATTACACAACTACAAGAATGGCGGAATATGCGCATTGGAGATCTCAGAAGCGGCGAAAAGTACGAGAATGAAAAGGCATCACGGATTCAAAAGTCGATACCCATGGGTTCTATGGATCGCGAGCGCCTGGCCTCTGCTCAGCGATCTAAGCAACCTCCTCCACCGGAGCCTCCAAGTGGAGCAGCCCTCCTTATCGCCCCAGAACTACCTGCTCGGCTGCTACCACCAGCCAACCCGGAAGTAAACGGAGAGACAGCAGCTTTGACAAACGGTCATGCCAGCGAACAAACCAATGGTCAAACAAATGGCCAAGTCAACGGCAATGGTGTCAACGGTGTTAATGGCCACGCTGCACCCAAACAAAGATACACGCCTCAACCGATATCCGGCGTGCAACCCATGTCGATGACACAAGACACTGCCCCAGACTTGCATCTCTTGACACCAGAAGAAGCCAAATTGTGTGAGGTCATCAGATTACAACCCAAGCCATACCTGATGATCAAGGAACAAATCCTCAAAGAGGCTCTCAAGTCCAATGGCACACTCAAGAAGAAGCAAGCAAAGGAGATTTGTCGACTGGACTCGCAAAAAGGAGGGCGCATATTCGATTTCTTTATCAATTCGGGATGGGTGGGCAAGGCGTGATTCTGATGTTTAAATGTTTAAAATACCCTTTCGAAGATGAATTTGAACTGGCGCTGAGCGTGGCGCATGATTACTTGGTCTGGGAGTCTATGTATGCGGTTGCTGTGTGTATAGATATAAGCGAAACAATGCTAGAATATGTTTGATCAATTATTTGGGTCTCATACATGGTTCCACGTTCTCATGGTCCTTATCTGATGAAGTGAATGAAAGTGACACAGCTTGACAGTTTCCGTCAAGCATACACAGCACAAGGAAGTGGTAGTGTTGTTTCTTGGAATTTCCTGCAACATTATATAAGGTGGTTCGACATGCAGCTTGTTGAGTACATCCAATGCATCCTCAGTACAGGTATGTCTTTTATTTTTTGCAAGCTTAAGTGGCAAGTTTGAAGACCAAGTTTGAAGACCAATAACAATAATATAGACCCAAGCTCCTATAAAGCAAGAATACCCTTTAAACGAAACAAGAAGATGGTCAATCCAATATCCACGCAAACAGAGCCTCGACATGATAATCTCGCCGACCGTGTGCTTGCTTCCAATAGCTTGTCAACAACAGCTGACTCGGCAAACAACCAACTGAACTAAATCACCCTTCCCAACTAAACAGAACAGGTCGCAGGTCAATCCCAGAGCACGAACATAGTCCCACAGAACAGAGTGATACCTAATGGATGACGGGAGCATCATATGCTCAATGCTCAAATTCTTTCAACCCGAACCGGACCCAATGTTTGAACATGCATTGGTGATGTTCGAACGTGTGTCGGGGTGTTTGATTGAACGTAAAGCCGACTGTTCGAAGAACCTCCGTCCATCGCAATCCTGTACCCTTCAGAAGGGTCTGTTGAGTGTCATTTACTGCCACTCCCAGAATCTTCTGACATTGGACGTGGCTCAAGCTCTTGCAGCTCGATCTCCGATTCATCTTTGCTGCCCTCGCTGCCCGCACTGCCCGCACTACCCTCCTCTGCCGCCTCGGCCTCTGCCGCCGCCTTCTCTGCCTCTAGGTCCCTTCGGTTGAACCAGCACGTCGCTACCATAGCAGCGACGAAGACGGAGATAGCGATGAGACACCATTGCGACACTCTCAAAGCCATACTGACGGATGGCGTGTGTTTGAGACGGGGTGTGTGTTTGGTCTGCTTGCCGTTAGTGACTTGATCGAAAAGGTAGGGATAGGTGGGAAGGGTTGTGTATAGGTAGTTACCTACTTTACAGGTAGGTAGGACTCTTGGGTCTGTGTACAGTTGTTACTTGAAAGGTGGAAGTTGAGTGGATGGAGGGACTAGGAGTGGGAGTTATATTGTCACTTGGGAAGATATACTTTCACTTGACGAGAGATCACGAGAGGTTAGAAATATTATGAGCTCAACAATTTAATCTTTAGCTTTAGATGCAATCTTAATCATTCATTATAAAGTTTACCCCAATATGTCCCTCTGCGTCTTTGTGTCTAAACTCCCATCTGTTGCGCCGACTCTCCAGCAGGCTCGTCTCAGGAAGCTGGCTAAACTGCAGCTTCCCTTTCCTTTCTCTCCTGTTCCTTCTCTGCGGTAGATGTTAGAAAATAGTGGATCGTGATTAGATGAGAACCTAGCGAGTGGAAGGTGATGGGAAAGGTAACTAGAGATTGGAGGGCTACTTACGAGCTTTGTCGCGCTTGTCCACCACCTTATAGACGGTGAAGGTCAGGACCGTGAAGGCGACACAACCGGCCATCAGGTACAGGATCGTCCTGCTACTTAGGCCCGTCATTATGGTGGTTGTGGTGGTGGTGGTGGTGGTGAGTGATGGGTAAAGTCAAGGTAGGTAATGATGGGCTGTGATTTGTTCTTGAGAGAAGATATCAAATGAAAGAGGAGAAAACGAAACTTATATAGCCACTCAGCCAAGGAGACAAGACCATACAGACTTCATCCAAGCATATAGTATCGGAGCTGGGATGAGTTAGGGTTCAGCTTTACACCAGTGTCTAGCTCCACGAATGCAGAGTAGCCACCAGATACAATTACCCAAGACAATACCAATGCAAGCCAGAACTTGCTGCCAGGTCTCCATGGTTGCGCGATCAAGTTGATGGATCGACGATGTGGGTGGAGGTATAGCATTGGGAACTGCAGGTATTAGCTTCAGAAGAGGTCAGGACGTGACGAACAAGATACCCATCTTATAGACTTGAGACTATGCAATCTCTACTAGGTTCAAGGCTTGCGGGCTGTGAAGCTCAACAAGTCCATAACTAGGCTGTTCCTCTCTAGGCTTTGCGGGCGGTCTTGTTAACCTACTCATCTGATGCGAGGGAAAGCGTATTAGCTCGACTTTCATGGTCATGACCTTCGATTGGAAACCTCGTTGCTGTGTAGAAGTGTCCGAGAGAGGGTTTGGACAGGTAACTGCATGTACAAAGCCTTGCTCTTATCTCGAGCTTGAGCTTCTACCTACTCTCTCTACCAGCAACAGTCCAACACACTCCTGGTTGTCCCAACTACCTCGTCCACAGTGGATCTCATCAAAGTATTTATCCTCAAGCCACTTCTCATCATGCTTATCTTTGTTTTGGTGGTTGCATGCGGCATCGCTGTTCACTTTAGAAGGAAACCTACCCCTTCGGAGAAAGTTGAAGAAGAAGCTCAGGAGAACACGGATTGTAACGGGACCTATACTGTACCCAATCTAATCATCAAAGTCCATCTTTCGCTTCTACACGCTTTATATCCCTTTGTTCACCATCATGCACCTTCAACATTCGCGTCTGGCCTCCAGATTTGTCTTTGCAGCAGATCAGTCTACAAAGATTCCAGTGGCGCCAATCAAAAAAATACCGCTCTTGCACGAAGTCTTCATCTTGTCTTTTGGTGGTGGTGCTTTCATCTTCGTCTTCTCCCTTGTCTATTTTTCGTGGAAATACAGATGGCGTTCTACGAGGAAGACTAGAGAACAAAGACACAAGTATGTATTCAAGAGCTTGTGTTTCCATTTACTAACTGAGCAGTGTGAATTATGGGCTTCCTATTCATATGCAGACTCCGACGGCATTGAACTCTCAGGCTATGAGACCAGATCCTGGTGTTTCTCTCCAGATGGGGAGACTTAGTCGTTGATCGGAGGAAGGCCTGAGACGGATCGACGGGGTAGTTTTAGTGCTTTCACTATTTAAAAGGACTCTGGATGGTAGTCTTGTTGTTCTCTATGTCATTTAAACTGATAAACACCTGTGAAGCATCGATTTGTTGAGAAGAAAGTTGAACATTGCAACAATATCTCTTATAAAGACAGAAACTCAACGCCAATATGAAACCCGTCATCTCCAATAATGACTTACAACGCCATGTTGCATAAATAAACTCCATATAATGCGTCCAGACTTTTATGCAACAGTCTGATGCAAGAAAATAATGCCAGTCCGATGCTTTGCACTTATATAAATGCCTGAAACTGATGATGTTAGGTCTTTTGAAACATTCAACCTAGGTTTGGAGCTTGATTACTTACAGCTTGAAATCGACTATGCATGGAAGCCAAGTTGAAGAGCATCCGTGTCGAAGGATGGCTCATCGACGCTCTATGATGCATCCATTTCCTATGCTGAAGCCGGTTTGTTTGCAGCCTCCTCATCATCTTCCTTTTTCTTCTGCAGATAGAACATGTAGAAGATGTATGTGGCAAGAACGAGCACAAACATTATAATACCGATCAACCAGGCTTTCCCATGGTTCATCACCTGCTTTATAACCCACTTCGTCACGGCATCCACGATACCGTCGAAACCTGACATTTTCGCTTATTGGGTGGGTAGGTTGTTTGAGTTAGGGAGGGTTTGAGTTGGGGAAGATGTGTTTGTTGTTACACAGGAGGAGTTGTGAAGATGTATGGATAGGGAAGAAGGTAGGAGAGTAGAGAATATGATTTTTTATAGCTGATTTGAGACTGAGGATTTTGCTTGAATCTCTATGTTCTCAGTATGCAGAATGCTGTTTCACATTATAAACATATGCTTTCTTTGCGTCAGTCGTGCTGGTGCTCATATTGGAACTCTAGCTTTCGAACATGCAGTTTCACTATAGACTACGCATGCATGCATTGACATGCTAGCCTGGTTGTCGTGATGAGCATGGAACAACGTTCGAGATTCCTGTTGCATAATCTCAACTTTAAAGAGATCAGCTGGTCACGCATTTCAACAGAACTTTATCGATACTTGTAGTCATGTAAGGATAAAATTGAAAATTTACAAGGTTCGGCGATATCTTTGATGTTCGGTGTCTTACTCTTCTATCCTGGGACTTAACAGCTTCTGAATATCTTTGTGTCGATCATCATCCCCTTTGCCTCCAGCAAGAACATCCAAACTACCTGTCTCCCAATTATTGCTATCTTGGCAGCTGTCCTCCCACATACTATTAGTCACAGCTATCGACACCTCAACGACGAATTCATATATATATATACCCACAAAACACCACCAAAAACAACTTCGTCATGGTCCTCAGAGAAAGGCCTCCAGTCCCCGGCCCAGAACACTACAACCCACATGTTGATTGGGCTGAATCAGCCGGCGCCATTACCCTCTACGTCTTCTTGGGTATCTTCGGTATTGGCGTCGTCGTCACCTGCTTTTTCTGCCGCAAAAACATCGACCCAGATCAAGATCCGGGCAGACCCCCAACGCCCGACCCTGTCGCAGAGGCGGAGAGAAAGAGGAAACGGCAGCTCAGGAAGGAAAAGAAGAAGGCTAAGAAGGAGAAGGAAGCTGCGAGGGTCAGATGGTTGGACCAACAGCCCATGTTCAGCCCGATTGAGCTTGATATGCCTGGTGGTTGGATAGATGGTGCTGTTGCTTAGGCAGGCATGGAGATTCCCGGGGGGGGAGTTGAAGTGAGAGCGTCTTTGAAGATTGTTCATGGGTTGACGGCAAGACCAAGAACTGGATTTTGCGGTGTGAAGAATGAGACACCCGGAATTGAGGTCTGAGATGGACACGCACTGGTGGTTTTGTCTCTCATGTATTGGGCAGTCATATCTTTTCTGAACTTTCATGTATTCTTCGCATGCCCCTTGACGGCATTGAGAAGGGCCAGAAGTGCAGCTATCACCTTGATTGCAATCTAAATTATCGTCTGGGCCCTAATTCTGATCAAATTGTCACTCGCGTCCAGTCATAGGCTAGCAATTGACAACCAACTCATATGTCGACGAGAAGGGGAAACGACACTCCAGACACAGCCCTCCTCTCTAGCTGTCTTTGACGATATATAATTAAATCGGCTATAATTACTTGTCAAATAGTTCATGTACCAGAAGAACTGCCAGAGTTGTCTCTATTAACTAAGCACATTTTACTGCAAGCTGTTCATTACTTACTGTCAACAAACAATAGTCTTTCCGATTCTCTGTCCGATGTCGTATTCCTCTCCTAGGAATAGCAAAGATCAGAGTTGATGCGTGACAGTGGAAATGGAAAGCTTCTTAGTCCAAGCTCCGATATTCTCATGAAATGTGGAACAGATCATCAACTCTCATCTCACCAACTCAACTTTTCTGCTGCCTTTTAACCTCTCAAGGGTTGTTACGTAGTGGTGGGAAGATAGTCAACAAAGCATACCCCCATAGTCTTCTGGCCATGACATAAAGTAGGGAAGCTTTTCTTCTCCTCATTCGCTGGCTGGAGTTGTCCTCGAGGTAACCAGAAAGTTTGATGCTGGAGAGTACCCAATAAGAGACAAAGTAATTTTGTTGCTCATGAGAGTTTTGTATCATCACATGCATTTATTTATTTGTTTATCATGGACCTCAAAATCTTTTGTTGCCAGAGATCTGGAGCTTAAATCTCTTGGGTCATACATCTCATTCCTCTCTTTCTTTTCAGAAACCTCGATCCTTTCACATACTCACCCAACAAGAACAGTCATCATGGCACCATTTCCTGCCATCTTTGTGCGCGAGTCTTTCGCTCCTGGCTCTGACTCTGACCATAAAGAGTCTCGCAGCTATGGGACAAACCTACAAGATCCCCCGCTCGAGGACCTAGTTCCTCTTTTTTCCCGCGAATTACTTGGAGTCCTCGACGAAGCGCTTATTCCAGGAGGGGAAGGAGCTGTTCCAGTCGGGTATACAGGCGGCAGCCCAGCAGGTGGAGGTTACAGTTATAATCCCGGTGTCCTTCCTGGTCCTCCTGCAGGCGGTGCTCGTCCTCCTCCAGGCGCTCCCGCCGCCCCCGTACACGATCCTGCTGTCGACATGACTCCTGGCGCCATGCCAGAGGGCCAGGCCGGACCACCCGGGCCCGGGATTTGGGAGAACAACAAGTATATCATCATGGGTGTCGTAGGACTTGCCGTCCTTGGTGGCGGTGGTTACTACGGTTGGACATGGTGGAAGAAGAAGCAGGCCAAGTAGTCGAATTGTGAGTAACTGTTAACCAACCATGGTTTCGGGTCGTCTAGCTGACTTGTTATGACTAGGCGGTCGGTTCGACAGGTCGATACGAATGGTCGGTTCTCGGCACGATTTGGATGGGCTCTTGTTTAACATTGGATAGACGCATGTATAGATACATACATCTATTTATGCTATCCCATGTATCATCTCTTTTGGGCAATTTACATAAAACAGAGCCAATAAAGAATATCGTTTAATGCATTTCTGATCTCATAGACGCTATTCTATGTTGCGAATGGCAGTATCAGCACAAGTAGTAGAATCTTTAGTGCAAAGAATGAACTCAACTCTTTAGTAGTTTTCCCAAAGATCCTTGACGTATCCTTCTGTCAATCGCTCATCCTCGCCGTAAACTTCCTGCCATCCAGTGAACCCTCTATCCAGAACAAACACATCCTGACCGTGCTCACCCTTGGGGTCTTCACCGATAGAGCGTAACAAACCATCTCTTTCCCGCAGATACTTGAGTGCAGCACTTGGGCCTCGCTGCTGACTCAAAGCGCAGTGAAATACAACAGTCTTTTTATCTTTGAGACGACGCACCAGAGTTGGCATCATGGCGTCAAGAGTGTGTGCGGGGATATTTGTTGAGCCCTTGATGTGGCCACCGATGTAATCTTAGGTGCATGAGTACCAAGTTTTCTATCTGCGTAGGCTTTTTATAGAAAGGATTAGAGTAAAACTCACCATTATCACGAACATCGATAACAGCAAATGTGGGATCTGTGACGTTGACTTCTTCGAGAATCTTTTCGGAAAGAGATTTGGCGGATAGCCGCTTTAGGGTGGCGATTGTGGTCATTGTACGAGCCTGTGAGAAGATAGGCTTGGTGGTATGTCTGAAAAGTCGCATACGAAGAATGAGTGAGGTTGAGTAAGAATGGATTTAAAGATGAGGCTCATTCAATATTGGAGATGATCAATCTGTGGAGCTAAATTTAGTGGCATCCATCCAAGCCATCCTGCTTGGAGGAGTGACCCCACACGCAGAGAAGAGAGCCCGGCACTACTGTAGAGTTGACAAGCCGGGCTTAATACAGCACCAAGAAGAGAGGATCTGTAGTAAGACAAAGTAATCCGATGGGAATCTTACTGGTTTTAGTTTGAGGTTGAATGGTGTCATATGCTTCAACCTGTGACTATTATGCTGTGTAACCCAACATATCCTTTACTGTAAGCCGCCGTGATACTCTATATTGAATATCTCAATGTCCACAAGCCAATACCAAAACAGCTATAAGTGGTCAGTCCATCAGTAGTCTAATCTGTCAGGAACCAGGATAATCGATCTGTCACACCTCGTTCCCAGTGAACTGATTATGCAGTTCAAGTCAGCGTCTCCATATCTTTAGTGAATAGATCATCACCTAACCTACACCACCGGCACTCACTGTAGTTGCTAGTAACTGGGAATCTTCGTTTGTGGCTAGTTCGCTATTATTATTTACAAATACATTAACAAGCTAACAGAGCCAGTGAGAATTTAAGAGACATTAATTATAGAGATTTTTCTTTTGCACTCATTCATTTGGTAACACTGTCCATCATATACATAAGTGACGATGGAGTACAGAGGCAGGTGATGGTGTTGTTACCCTGTACTGACCCCTGTCCCCAATGACGCACTACACGACTGGGGCTGACCATTGGCGATGTTAGCACTGGACTGGGCTGGGCACAAACACCCGACACCCGCTTTAATCAACAATCTTTGGTCTTCTCTTTTCACGACCCATTCACTACCAATTGGGGCATTTGTTATGATCGCCTTTTCTTTCCTACGGTCTCAAAAAGCACCTCGTTTTGTCAGCTCTTTAAAAACTACAACCAACTCTCTGCGACCGCTCTCTTCTTCGAGAACCACCGACGGTTACTCACCATTTATTACCCCGCGACGACTCTACTCTACCACCAAAAAGATGGGTTCGCAACCGGAGCAGATCAAGCAGAATGGAAACCTCACCTCCGAAGAAATAGTCGCAGATTTGGGTTTCACACCTATGGTCAAGGTTGATGATCCCTGGACTGTTGACAAGGTCGTCAAGGAGATTCCTGGCGGTGCGCCTGCTGAGGAGTCCTCGTCACCGCTTCCTTTCTTCCACATGCTTGAACGACTCAAGACAACCAAGCGAGAAGGATGGAGACGGTTTGGTATTGCCAGGTAGGATATGCTTGGCTCTTTAGTCATGAAAAGAAATACTGACACACCTTCAGGGGAGAGTCTATCGCCGACCACATGTATCGCATGTCTCTAATCTCCATGTTCGCCCCGCCCTCACTCGCCCCCAAGCTCGACCTCGCCAAGTGCATGAAGATGTGCCTTATCCACGACATGGCCGAACTCCTCGTCGGCGACATCACCCCCGTCGACGGCGTCCTCAAGCCCGAAAAGAGCCGACGCGAAGCCGAAACCATGGACTTTCTCACAAAGAATCTGCTGCGAAATGTCGCAGGCGGTACCACAGGCGAGGACATTCGCGCCATCTGGCAAGAGTACGAAGATTCGGAAACTCTTGACAGTCACTTTGTGCACGACGTGGATAAGATGGAGCTCCTTCTCCAGATGGTCGAGTACGAGAAGCGCGGAGAGGGCAGAGTCGATCTGGGTGAATTCGCATACGTCGCTACTAGGATGCACTTGCCCGAGATGAAGGCTTGGGGTCAGGATGTTCTCAAGGAGCGTGAGGCTTTTTGGGGAAGCAAGACCCATGTTCATGGTGAGCAGGGTACCAGCGGAGGTGTCACAACGGAGCGAAAGGGTCAGCAGGATGACTACTACAACAAGGCTTGAGTAGGGGTTGAGATCGCATGTGGCTTTGTTTTATGAGAAGAGCTGGACGAATGATACCAATGACATTGGGTGATGAACGGCGTATGGCATAGACGAAGACATGGGACAGGACGGAGGTTTTAGATGGTGTCTCGTACATGATATAACATCAGATATAGATTTGGTAGAGGAACGAGCAATGATTAACGACATGCAGCATATACCTCCAGAGTTGTAGAATTTCTGTGTAAAAGTGCTTGTATCGAGATGCCTCCATGTGATGATCATTGATTGTTTGCACAAGTAATAATACTGAAGCTTCCAAACCAAGAGAGTCTCAATGCATTAAATATTCCATTCCTAGCTAAGATATAAGTGACTTATACACTTGAGTCTACTTATGACAATTCGAACGCCTTCAACCACCCACCATTATCGCTCCTTGCAAACACATCCCCATATAACTTTTAAGCTTTATTTTCATGTTCATTCATTCATCGCTCATCATCACTTCCCTTTTCAGCACTTACTGCTCGTTGGGACCCTTGATAAGAACCTTAATCGCCTCACCCTCCTTGACCTTCTTGAAGGCCTCCTCAGCCTGCTTAAAGTCAACAACGCCGGTGATGAGCTTCTTGACGTCCACCTTTCCGGTAGCAACAAGCTCGACAGCAAGAGGGTAGTCACCAGCGCCGTATCGGAATGATCCGCTGGCAGTAGCCTCTTTGATGCAGAAGGCCATGATGGGGAAGGTAATGTCGGCCTTGCCCATACCACCCTGGACGTAGCTTCCACCGTTCTTGAGGACGTGGATGGAGGCCTGGATTGAGGGCTCAGCACCGCTGGCGTCGATGACAACGTCGGCACCATCAGGGAGACCAGCCAACTCGCAAATGTTCTTGGCGTTCTCCTCGGGCGCAATGCGCTGCGAGGCGTAAACGTGTGTGGAGGCAAAGTCCTTGGCAAAGTCAAGCTTGCTCTGGACAATGTCGACGCTGACAATCTTGGAAGCGCCGTAGGCCTTTGCGACGGCAGCGCAGAGAAGACCAACAGGTCCAGCACCCATGACGACGACAGAGTCACCAGGCTTGACGCGCGCCTGCTTGACGATGTGAACGGCGACAGCGAGAGGCTCAATCAGAGCACCCTCCTGCTGAGAAACGTTGTCGGGAAGCTTAAAGCAGAAGTCCGCGGGCGCACTCCAGAAACCGGTCAAAGTACCGTGGTAAGGCGGCGTAGCAGCAAAGACCATATCCGGGCAGAGGTTGTACTTGCCAGCGAGGCAGTTCTGGCAGCGACGGCAAGGGTATCCGGGCTCGAGAGCGACGCGGTCGCCGACCTTGAGGTTCTTGACCTTTGAGCCGACCTCGACGATAGTTCCGGCGGACTCGTGGCCTAGAACCATGGGGTCCTCGACGACGAACTTGCCGATGGAGCCGTGGACCCAGTAGTGGACGTCTGAGCCGCAGATACCGGTGTAGTTAACGGCGACGAGGACATCGTGGGGGCTCTCGAGGGATGGCTTGGGACGCTCCTCGAAGGAGACATCGCCTGGCTTGTTGAGGACGAAGGAGAGGTTCTGTTGAGAGGGGAATGGGTCAGTATGGTCATTCGACGTCATGAGGGGACCCATGATGGCGGGGTATGTGTGAGAGGGAGAGGTAACATACGCTGGACATTGTTGCTGTGATATATGAGGAGTTTGTAGTAGAGAAAGAAGTAATAAGTTATGAAGAGGAAGGAGAAGAGGGAAATATGAATTGGAGGAGTCGTAAGATGATGAAGTAGAGTCGTCAGTGGTAGCTCAATGTGGGATGTCCCTCTCTCTTATATGGATCTCGTCTGCTCTGATCTGATCACCCCCAGTGTCGCAATGTGGAGTTTATGATAACAAGAATCGTTCGCCGCAGAATCAAATGCGCAACAAAAATAAAGAAATTGATAATTAGAATAGCCTGAAGTTATCACAAGTTTTGGTTTTAATCTGCTGATGAGAGGGGGAGACTTGTAACCACTTCATATACCCACGGGATGAACTGACAAGATGGCATCACATGGCCAGTCTCAATTTTTTTGCTCTTTATAACTCCTCATCAATTGATGGCTACTGTACTGGAAAATACCCGTCCGTCATAACATCTTTTCTTGTTAGATAGCATGGGGGTGTAACTAGAGCTCAAGCTACAACAAAAGAAAAAAGTTGGAACGCGACAAAGCCTCAGCTTTCGCTTTTAACCTCACCAATCAGAGAAGCCATGATAGTCCCAACTTCACAATATTTCTACGCTAAATTGTTACCCCCATCATTTGAGAATGGCTTGTCATGACGGGAGCGCTTGACGCTTTTTTCTCTCTCTCTTCTGATGAGGTTAATGGGATTCTATTTAGCCAGACTAGACAGATTGTATTTACCCGCGCCAGTAAGACCTCCAGTTTTGGTGGAGCGGGATCCGTCGGTGTGAAATGCGCCGGGAAAAGCTGAGAGCTAAGTTATCCCAGGAGGATGGAATGATAGGCGGCTCTTTTACGTTATGTTCTCTTGATGGTGATAATTGATCAAGATATTGGGATTAATAGCTGCTTCTTTCAATTGAAGTTCGTAGAGAATAATCATCATCAATAAAAGTAGACAAGTCCTCTCTCATATTGTCCTAGCCATAATCTCAGATCACGAACGCTCATTCAACCGGTATAATCCCGCCCCAACTACAAGGTCCTCCTGTCAAGCGTCGGCTTCCGGTTGACATCCGGGACCCAGGAGTGATCACTTGACCATCTCATCTGACATGCATCTTCGGGGGGAAAGCGCATTCAAAATGGAGACGCAAAGCATAGGTAGTCTAGACTCCCCGTCTGCCGGCATTAACTTTGTTCCTGTTCCTGTTCCTGCATCAGCTTTCTTGTCTAGCCAGAATTGCACTGGACGGGCCGGGCTTCGGGGTTGGTCGGTCGCGGAGATGCAGCATTGGGCATAGCGCACCGGGTGGTGGAGTCGGAGTCAGAGTCGGAGCGGAGGCCGGAGATCGGGGACTGGTCCGCTTCTTTTTGCCGGTCGGCCATTTGACCCTATAAGATATAGGCATTGGAAGTGATCATTACTTCTGTCGCGCAAGATGTGCCATATCTAGATCGGACAGATCTCTAACTCGATATCACGAGGTATACCTGGCTGGATAAGCCCTCTGTCAGTGTCTACGCACTCTTATTCACATCGCATAGAATTTCACGTTCTTCAAGGCGGCAACATAGTACAATGAATCCTTGTTCGTTATCATAATTATCCGAAAATTGCATACAACTCCATCTGCACCCCATACGATAGTCTTCTAGCCGAGGTTGTAGTGCTCCTCCTGGTGGCTAACAGAAGAGTGTCTCTTTGTTGAGCTCTCATGAGGATAATCATGCTCAATGCTAGGTTCGCCAAGATGCTGCTTCATAGTAGAAGGAGGTGCACGAGCCGCATCGAGAGGAGCGTGGTCAGTAGAAGAAGAAGAGGTGCCGTGCATATCATTTTGATACGAAGGTGAATCACTACCACTTATTAGCTCTCAAGTATTTTAGAAGAGAAAAGGTATGTACATACAAGGTAGGCTTAGACTGGGTGGAAGATGAGGGAACGCCAGGGATGTTCTCTACCATTGAGTCGATTCGATCGCCGGTTCGGACACCCTCGTTCTGCTGTGTGTGGTTGTTGTTTGACTCAAGACGAGCAGCGGTGCGGCTGCTCAAGTCGTATTCACGCTGTTGGGAGTTGTTCTCTGTCACATTGTTGTACGAGTTTGAGCTGGTGTTGTAACTACTGGAGTCGGAGTTTTGAGACTCGGTGTTTTGAGACTCGGTGCTAGAGGGGACGAGAGTCTCCTTGATTTTTCCCATAAGATCGGAGGCCATTTTGAAAGGTGCTTGATAGTAACAAGATCGTAAGTATTGAGTTACAAGTACTGTTTGAGGTATGAATATTGTATTGTTAGTCTGTTGAAAGATTTTAGGCACGCGCGAGTCTCTCCCTTTATATAAGCCGTCAAACTACCCCCCTTCCATCATTCTTCTCTAATTCTGAACAAAATCTCTCGCCATCAGACCTACGCCAAAAAAGGGCATCTATTCCATTCGAAAGTAATATGCGTCATGAGAAACAAGCCATGACGTCGATCGATCGGCGAAGGGGGGGCCATAACGCTTGCGATAAGCATATATTTAAACCTAAAGTTAGTCTTGGCTTGGCGACATTTTTGTTCCTGGAAAGAAGATGTGATGATCTAATGACTTCGAGGAAGGCCTGGTTTTGGTCAAGATTGCGTGATTAACTTAAGGGTACCCTTGTTTTGGGTAGTGGAAAGACATCATCTTGTGGAGTCGGGTAATGCTTATTGCGCCGAGGGATGGGATTGCCAAGATGATAAGACTCCCGAGGACTTTACTATTAGTGCGATAGTCGATGAAAGTCGGAGATTACGTGGATCGTTAATAGAGATGTTTTGGCCTGGATGGTTCTGTGGGTTAGGCTAGGTATTGAGATGTTTTAGTTAGATCTTGTACCACGTCAGCTTTATACCAGAACTTGAAGGCCTTGCGATTTGTATGCTTAGAGTATTTGTGACACCTGGAATTACAACCACAAACACAATTTCAACGACACGTTTACATGTTCATCTCCATCACCGTCCAGCCATCATCCAAAGCCCAGCTCCCACAACACTCACCGCCCCAGCCCAAGGCAACACCACCATAACAGCAGAATACAAATTCCTCTTGATCTTGGCAGTGACCACCTTCTTCAGCTCAGCCGCCTCATTAACCCAAGGAAACTCCTGCTCCGGCACAGGCTTGTCCAAAAACTCACAGATAGGACCCCATCCTTGTCCCATGCGATACTCCAACAATTGCTCTTTGGGTACCATTTCTCTAATCACACGATGATGCCTCTCCCATGTCTCTCTGCCCTTTTCGCGTGCCTCTTCAACTGTTTGTGCTTGAAAAAGACCCAGCATTTGCTTGCGCGCTGTACGGCCTGCTGCAGAACCAAGGATGGGCTCGAGAACGCTGATACTGAATTGCGCGACAGGATTCCAGAGGGCTTGGAGAACGCCTTTATCGATGCTCTTGAACCAGGGTTCGAAGTCGCGTATGGTCAAGATCACTTTGGCATCGGGATACGTTTCGATAAGTTGAGGTGCAAAGAGGGATGCTACATCTGTGGTTGCTTCGCAATGACCCCAAAGCTCATCCCACTCCTCGCGCGTGAGCGGTTTTCCCGTGTAAGACGGTAAGTTTGGAAATGAAGCGTCGCATGCGCGTTCCATAACCATCCAGTCTTGGTTCCTGTCGATGGCTTGGATGCCGTGGTAGACGTCCTTGTAGCCCAGTATTGTGAGAGCCTCGGCCATTGAGGCAGAGCCTGTTCGGGGGAGCCCCAGCGAGAGGACCTTCATCTCCCGCTTTGGCTTGATTTTAGAATCTGCCATTTTGATGAATGGTGATTTAAAAGACTGTGATGCAGCGAGTAGATGTTGATTGTGCTGAGTCTCGAAAGATATGGTACTGAGCCTGTAAGCCCTAGCCCAACTCCTGCATTGGAACTGTCGATCTTACGTAGCGTGTTCAGTTCGGACACGAATGCGAGATCTTATCGTCTCGCTTACTTTCAATAGAATACAACCTCTATTCGAACATGCTATAAGTCTACACAAACTGTATCACGGGCTCTAACTTCATATTTAATATATCTACAAGATAACCAAATTAAAGAAGGACAAACCTAAAATGACTAGTTATACTGCGAAATCCTGACGTTACTACGCGGATCTTTACTATCTCTAACTAGGATATTTCTTTTCGCCTTATCTAGCTTGTAAATAAGGACAGGGTAGTCATCAACTTCACAAGATGGCCAGGCCAGTGCACTACTGTATAACGCCAACTATGTTAAGCTTGCATACACGACCTAACTCGACATACGGACCTGCCGAGCTTCAAGCTGATACAACTCCCATCCTTAAGGCATATCTTTATAGTATGAGCTTAAACATCGACCAGGTTTTGATCTTTGTATACTCCAAAGAAATGATCCGATTGACACCCTCGCTAGATCATCCTCGGAAGACAAAACTCAGATACAGAACGTCACAATGAAGCGAACCCTCCAAATTTGTTTGTAACATTTTACTTCATTATTAAGGAGCTAGTCCTCTTATGCTAGTAGATAAAATCTCGAGGGAACTGGTATATCCATCCATCCTTCCATTCGTTCAGTATCATCATCCTCCTCTCATCAACGGCCAACGGTATCCTTTGAGGAATGCTGTGGGCAAATTCCGGGTCTCCTTCTGGCAGAGAGCTCACGTTCCAGCGAACTCAAGTTTATTTCTCCTTCTCTTCCACCTTTTGGTATTGAACCCTCGCTCTGTTGTGATTCCACTGCACCTCGCGTTTCAGCGAAGTGCGTCATTCGCGTGGCCGTTGAGATGCTTTCCGTTCTCCTTTCATCTATTGGATAGCATAATATAGACATACTTTCATAAAATCATTCACGCCTTCTTCTCGTTGTTGGCGTTGGCGTTGCCGCGCTGGGTGGTGTTGGGGTTAACCTTCTCAGAGTCGTGGCGAACACTGGCCTCGCTCGACTCAGGAGTCATATACTCGCCAAAAGTACGCTGCTCAAGATCCATGTCCTTCCACTCGGTACCTTGAGACTTGCGAGCCTGGTGACGGAAGAAGACACGCTTTCCGAACTTCCACAGCTCAATACCACCGAAGAAGAGAGCAGCGGCAATAAAGACAATACCCCACTCCCAAGTAATACCCTTGTGCTTGAAGACCGTGTCGCTGATGACAGGAATGTACTGGATAGGGAAGAGAGTGACGACGCCGAGGATAATAGCCCAGAAGAGGAACTGGTTGCGCCAAATGTCATGCATCCACTGCGTCAAGTAGCGCTTGGAACCAGGCTGCATGCGGAAGAAAGAGCGTCGCTTGTCAATCATCTCCCAGGCAAGGAAGAGGGAGAACCAGGTAAGACAGGCAAAGGTGGTGGCACGAGCCTTAAAAACGGTCTCACAGCTTTCACTGTATCGATCATTGCAGTCGGTGCCAAGGTTGCCATCGCCAAAGGCGTACATGCGGAGAACAAAAGAGCTAAGACAAAGGGCGGCGATCCAAATACCGTAGACGGTCGTATCAACGAGAAACTCCATGGAGAAAACACCGGTCTTGAGAGAGATCGGGGGTCGTTCCATAATACCAGCGACGGCACGCTCGAAACCAAGACCCATGTCAGGAAGACCAGAGGTAGCCATGATGATCCACATGATCTGCACGGGGGCGATAGGGAAGACCGAAAGACCACTTTGGTCCTTGAAGACGAGACCGACGAGCAAAACAATGGCCTGGGCGACGTTGGTGGCAAGCACATGGAGAATGAACTTCTGGATGTTGTCGAAAATACGGCGACCTTCCTCAATGGCGGCGACGATAGAAGCGAAGTTGTCATCACTAAGAACAATATCGGAGGCATCCTTGGCGACGTCAGAACCGGCTTGACCCATGGCAATACCAACATCAGCACGGCGGAGTGAGGGAGAATCGTTGACACCATCACCGGTCTATTAACTAGTTAGTCAAATGTCTCGTAAAGAGGAAGTAGGATTGAACGTACCATAGCACAGAACTTCTCGCGGCGGTGCAGAGCTTCAATCATGCGGACCTTGGTCTGAGGAGCACATCGGGCGATGACAAGAGGGAGGAAAGGAAGCTGATCAACCTCATCGTCGGTAAGACCATCGAATTGGGTGGCAGTCATAACCATAGTGTTGACAGTGTCCTCGGCAACCATATCCATGCGGGTAGGCAGGATACCGACTTCAATAGCAATAGCCTTGGCAGTCTCGGGGTGGTCACCAGTAAGCATGTGGACAGAGATACCAGCCTGGTGGCAAGCTCGGACAGCAGGGGCAGATTCAAGGCGAGGAGGATCGTAAAGACCAACAAGACCGCGGAAGACCAGATCACATTCAACAGTGGTACGGTCAATCTCGTCACCCTTCTTCATGTCGACAGAGTAGGGCTTGGAAGCAAGGGCAAGGACACGGAGACCCATGCCAGCAAAAGACTCCATGTTGCGGAGGATCTCCTCACGGAACTCATCAGTGATGGGAACCTGCTCCTCATCATCCTCAGGGCAGTAAGTAGCACAGGCACCAATGACACGCTCGACAGCACCCTTCGTAAAAGCAAAGAGCTGGCTGGTACGGTTATCCTTCATAATGACAGACATGCGCTTGACATCAGAATCGAAAGGAAGCTCAGCGATTTCACTGTACTGGTTGGCGGCATCATGGCTGGTGAGCTTGAGGCGGTTCCAATCGAAGCGAGAGGCGAGGACCTGAATAGCAATTTCGGTAGGATCACCACGGGCGTGCCACTCGCCATTCTTCTCATTGACAGTGGCAAGGTTGGCAAGAGAAGCAACCTCGAGGAACTTGGTCAAGGAAGACTTGCTCTGGGAGAGAAGGTCGGAGATGGAAGAAACAACACCGCACTCATCGCCACCTGTCTTCAGAGGAAGCTCATGAGGCTGCTTGCGAGACCAGCGAAGCTCACCAATGGTAGGGTTGTTGGCCTCGGTAGCGTTCTCGACAAGGTAGGTTCCCTTTCCAGGAGTCCAGGCACCACGGGCAACCATCTTACCTTGGGTAAGAGTTCCGGTCTTGTCAGAGCAAATGTCGGTGACCGCACCAAGAGCCTCAAGGGCCTTGAGGTTTCGAACAATGACGTTTCGCTCAACCATACGCTTAGTACCGGCAGCCATGGTGATGGTCAAGACAACGACCAAACTGGCAGGAATCATAGACAGACCAGTGGCGACAGCATAGATGATAACCTGTTGGGAGGCATTGAACTCGTTGGCAGCAAGGACAATGATAGCGCAGACGACAGCAGTACCAAAGAGGTAAATTGCTAGTCGGGACAGCTTCTTCTGAAGAGGCGTGCCGACGTTAACACCGAGGAAACGGCCAACGGCGTCGGTAAAAGTAAGAGTATAGGCTTCGAGGTAACGGTGAGGCTTAGCAGAACCATCAGGCTTACGCTTCACGGGACGGACCTTGCTGTCCTTCTTTCGGAGGGCAGCAGCGATAGCACCAATCTCAGTAGATGTAGCGGTAGCAAAAACGATACCCTTAGCACGACCCTTAGTAACAGTAGAGGAGCTGTAGGCAACGTTGATACGGTCACCAGGTCCGCAGTTGTCGTCGAAAACCTCATCCTCGTTCTTTCGAACGGGAAGAGACTCACCAGTCAACATAGCCTCATCGGTCTCGAAGTTGACAGCCTCGATCAATCTGGCACACATTAGTAAGATGACCCATTATTTAAACAAGCATAAACTCGAACTTACCGAACATCAGCAGGGATGGTGTCTCCGGTCTTGATTTCCACAAGATCACCGGGAACGACCTCCAAAGAAGGAATAACTTTGGAGTCTCCATCGCGGACAACACTAGCGGTAGGAGAAGACATGTTTCGGAGCGAATCCATAGTCTTCTCAGCAGAGTATTCCTGAAAGAAACCGACGGTGACGTTGAGACCAATAATGAAGGCGACAACACCACCTTCAATCCATGATTTGATACCAAAAGAAACGGCCATAGCAAGAATGAGGACCTTGGCAGACGTCAGTACGTGACCCAATGTTGAAATAGCGCAGGGATCATCATTGGGGTAATCATGGGAACAATAGAGTGCCTAATCCGGCAATATACATGATGGTGAGAGCGGGAACGAAAAATGGTTCAGTCATTGAAAATATGCTTAACCATAACGTTCAAAATGTGTGTGGGGGCGCCTAGATAGTTTTTGGCTGCAGGAGAAAAGATGTTCAAATAAACTTACCAAAGTCATGGCGTTAGCAACCTGAGCGATGATGATCTTGAGGGGTTGAACACCATCAGCTTCACCAAGATCGTTGTTGCCGAACTTTTCGTGTCGCGCTTTGGCTTCAGCACTGGTAAGACCATGCATAGTATCAGTCTTGAGCTCTTCAACGACTTGGTTGAAGGTCAAGGCGTGAGCTGGACGGCTCATGGGCTCATTGCTCTGACCCGAGACATGGTTGTCGACGGAATCGTCCTTCTTAGCCATGATGAGAGTCGAAGCTAGCAGGCGCCAGCTTGATGGTGTTTGTTTCTTTGGTTATAGGGAGTCGACTCGGTGTTGAATCAGATGGTTGAATCCATACGCCTGAAGTTCCTGTGAGAATGTATTGCAGGAAGGTCTTTTGTCTGGCGTAGGTTGGAAGATCAGGAAAGAGATCTTTGGGGAGAGAGGTTTCCGAAGAATATGAATATCATGCGGGGAGATGGGGAAGTCTTATAGACGTCCATCTCAATCTCGAGGTCTGGTGCAATGCTTATCTCATATTCTCAAAGTCTTGGCCCAAGTCACCATCGGGGTTGAGGGAGTGTAACTTCCATCACCCATTCTCCAGTAAACCCCACATCGCCAAGGAGGTTCCCATTTTTTCCTTCTCTTCTGCTTTCTGTCCTCCAAGCGGGGGTATGAACTGAGAGCGAGGGTCTTGGCCATAAGACGAAACCTTGATTGTTGTTGTTGAGAAGCCCCCAGGTTCCCGCTGAACACTCACAACGACCGGGCTTGGCGGATTGACCCCGGTGGAGGGTCGCCGGACCCATATTTCTTTTACAGGAAGAAGTGGGTGCTGATTGGTTTTGGCAGAACTGTACAAGATCGTGCCGGGCTGCGCGACGGCGCTGTACAGTAGAGTTGGGGGAGCCCTTGGTAGTTCGCACGTCATTGGGGACTGGGCAGCAAGTGTGACGCGGCGTGGCGGACTCGGCCTCAATTGGCTTTCCTTAGTGGTCAGCGGAGGGCTTGGCTAAGGCTTGGTATTCTTGGGGGACCAGGATGAAGGCTTCACCAGAGTCATTGCCTGCTCTGGGACCACCGAATCCGAACTCGAGCCTTGGAAGAGGGACCCAGGAACAAACCAGCGGTCATGAGAGATATCGTCAGTGCTGTCTGGGGTTTGGGGTTTGGCTTGGGGTCAAGGCCAAAGCCTTGCTTGAAGCCTTGCGCAACATCACCTGGTGAGGCTCTCGTGAGGCTCAAGGCTATCCACGGTGGAGAATATTTCTGCAACCGAGCTCACTCAAGTGCAGCGCGGCGCATTGGCCCCCATAAATGAACCGACGTTAGACGAGACGCTGTTGGTATGGTTGATTGTTGATAAGAGAGACAACCACACCCCTCCCTCTCCATGACACACCATCGTTTGCGCTTCAACCATTTCGGTAATTCCTTGACGAAGAGGAAGGGATGGCAAGATTGGCATGTCTGGGCATACATAATTTCTGCGTCCAGGTCGTCACGTCATTGGGTCTGTATTGTCTGTTTCGCTAGCTCAATTTTGTTTGTCGCCTTGTGCTTTTAGCCATGCTTGCCATGCCTACGCCATGCCATGGCACGATGCTTGTTTTCTGCATGTTTAGAATATGTCGTAGTGATAATCTAACGCAGGCATTAATGAAACGATTTCTGAGGCAAGGTCTCCCAAGACCAATCGCACCAAGGGAACGGGACCGTAGAAGAGCCGCTTGCTATTCTTCAGTTGCATTATCAAGCAGCAGTTATCAAGAATCGGACCACAGAGGTCCAACACCGACATGGATACCGATATCAAGAGAAGGCAGCATGGATATGCTTATCCACAGTCAATCTTCTTGTTGGTTACTGACCTCTCCTCTTCCCCGTGGACCGGGGAGATCTTGGGGTAGCGATCAGATCTCGAGATATGTTTGGCCGAGGGTATTCTGGCGCGTTACGCAGTGTTTTCGCCGAATGTTCTTGCGAATGTTCGCCAAGCATGAGATGCAGGCACTGCCACGCTTGGCAAGACTTGATGCTGTTAGTCACAGAGTCTTATCTATGCTCAGAGTTCGAGGAAACCTTAGCTAGGACAAAGTACCTGAGCGTTAGCGCCTCCCGTTTTCCAAGGGTCCACAGACAAGCCGGGTGCGCGGAGTGATAGTGCACTAACGAGAGCGGAAGGATCTCGGTGGCAACAAGCACCGCACCTACTCAAAAGATGTCAGCTTCATATCTCTCACGTGACTATCTTCCACTGCTTCTAGAAGCCATCCAAGCATGCGAGGTACATGGTACGTAATCTTTCCTCCACCAAATCATCCCGGATCTCCTTGAACGTGACAATAAGCTTAAATCGTCGGCTTTTTTTCTCATAATGGCCCACATTATTGATAATTCTCGTCGAATTCTCTGCACTACCCCCTTTAGCCGCTTCAGCAGTTCGTGAAGCGACAAATCACATAACGTCCAGCCTTCGCGTAGCATTACCATTACATACAACTTCTCGACAGATGCAAGTTTCACGACTCAAGCGTATACATACGCTAGCCTAAGATGTCTCCGTTCGGTTACTAATAAGACCCATTCATAATACTGTGATGCCGTTCAACAGACGGTAAGAGTTGCAACTGGAGATGAAGTGCTGATCCTTTCCTCGTTCATAACCGCAGATCAACAGAGACGCCGGACGCGGAGACGCTGACGCCTGACTACTGTCAATTACCAAGGCGAAGAGCAACAGAAGCGCCGTATGCCGTAGCAAGACGCAGCAAAAGGATTCATTCGACCCACTCTAAACGGCACTTTGCACTCTCAGAAACGGGGCGCTTATGTCCAACACAAGGATGTCCTCTTCTCACAGGCTATTCTGTACACGCTGGGCTTTTCCAGTCGCATGTAAGGCTTTCACGGGGGGAATAATGGGTCATTCATCTCCTGCTATTGGATCCGATGTCCGGATGCTGTTTCGGGGCGGACACAGTGGGGACTGCCTCCCCACGGAGGTGCCCCGGTCTCCAGAAGGAGGCTCCAACGCGAGCCTCTCAGCTGCGGAGATACAATCTCTCCTGATGGGGATAAACCCGGAACTCTCGGCCTCACGACCGCAATCACAGCACTTCGCTGCGGATATGAGACAATGCGTGGGGGCTTTGCCTGTGCAAGAAACATGACTGCATCACGGAGCACCATTATGGAGAAGGCCGTCCCGTATCTGTCTCTCTCCGTACGGAGAGGAAAAAAGAAATGTCGCCATGCATGTCCCAGGACTGTGCCGTATTCCGGCATATTCGGAATCCTAGCAAGACGGCGTTAAGTGATGCCACTTGCGTTTGTTGTTCTTGCCGTGGAATAAGGCAAACTGAAGTTGCGATCTTGTACCTGCTCCTTGATGGGCCTTTTCAACCGCTACGTGAATGTATTCTCGATATTAACATTACGATGTTCGGTCACCCTATTGCGGAAATAGCGGTCAATACCAGCAAAATTTGAGGCCCGGGAACGGAGTGGTATTGGCAGGTCTTTGACAGTCACAAGGGTCCAACGACTCAGGCACGGACTGATTATCAGCCGGGGAGTTTGAACGCCAACAGGGAGAACTAATGACACACGGCAGATGGCGCGCTCGGGCTTCGTGATCATCCATACGTCCTTGCTGTTCAATATTATCGGAACACCATAGTCATATTCCGGATATCAATATTCAGAAGCAGTAAGCCGAGCCTCCCAAATGCGGACCATTTAGAGCTACGGATTCGGTTCTCAAAAGTAATCAGATTCTGGGGTTCACTTTTATCAGCCGCAGGGGTTTCTGGAGTACGAAAGCTACATCCGCCGTCTGCCTTGACCAAGAACTTGGCGATATGGAACTTGGCCGAAAAGCTCTCAAATGTGAGGTTGGAATCTGGACTTATCGTGCCATAATCTCGAGGACGTGTCTTGGCTTTCAGAGCCCTGGCATAAGCGTCAGATTTCCCCAGGCTTCGACATCAGCTGCATTCAACAAAACTCTGGGGTGAGCGATCACAGCTTCAGTCATTTTGACGCAGCCAAGCCTCCCTTGTTATTGCAGTGCAATCTAGACCTCGTGATCAGAAGGCCTCAAGATTTACAAGGCTCTCAAAGCTTTACCTGGACGATCCTTGTGGGGTCTGCAGATTGTTAGTTGTGTTGAATATGTATTACGAAAACTGTGCGGATACTAGTTGAGGTATAGTTCGGGCCTTTTCGGTTGTTATCTAACAAGTGCTGCAGGTTGAGATCCCTAGATCTATCTGCCAGTATACACGGCAGGTAGATCTATATTCCGTACGCGTATCTTTCACAAATTGGCTTTATCTATACATAAGCCCGGCTGTTGACAGGGTGCAGGGTGGACAGTCGTTTCTAAGAAGGGTCCCTTCAAGATTCCATCCAACATATGCGCTTAGTTACGCCAAGACCGACAAAATACCAATCAATTACATAACAGGCATTCTCGACTCCTGTTGCAGTAATACAGGACTCGTTATAACCATCCATAGCTTATCTGTGACAATATGCTGCAAGAAAACGATGAGGCGTCTGCACCTATCTGCAGGTCGGCTAAGAAGCAACAAGCACAAAACAGCAGCGGAAACGCTCAAACTTGGCTAGCTGGATCCTTGAGCGGAGCGGTGGGCGGCCCCACAAAGCCCCATTGCCAAGCACAGCGGGTGTCTTAGGCTTACGAGGGTTATCGTTGTGCAGGGATCCAGCAGCGGAGTGGACACGGCGGAGCCAATGGTGCTAGAAAGAGTGAAGAGGAGGACACGTGCCCTCCGCCGACGACCTCGAGCCCCGAGCCTGAGCCCCGAGCGGAGGTGATATGGTGCCCGAGGACATATTGATGAATGAGGTCGGGAACAGTTGGTTATGTTGTCCAGTACCAACAGGCCAGGCATTCATAGCCCAGCACAAGCATGTCACCTCTTCCGATTCTTCTCGCCAAGATTATCTTGAGTCGAAGAAGCATTTGACAAGAGCTTGGCCTGAGACATTAATATGACAGCCATCGATCATACGGTCGGTCTTTCAGCCGGGTATCCGGTATTCCTCGCCAGACGAGGGGATATCATCATGGAGAATATCACAATCGTTGGCACGCATCATTGTCAAGAGGCGAGATTATATCTGGAGTTTGCTGGTCACAAGGATCCGCAGTATGGCTAATCAACGTTGAGTGTAATTAAGACCAGAGGACGTCATTCTCCATACCGCTCGCAAGAATGCGTCTGGAAAAGAACACAGTTGACAATTCCTATATGTAAAGCCTCGCAGGGCAGTTTAGCGATGTATGATGACCTCGGATCACAGATGCATCGACCGGATAGAAGGGAGGTTGGAGGGGGCCAGCCTAGGACGGCACCAACAAACGCTCATTATTACAAGAAAAGCCAAGAGAAAGAAGATTTTTTTCGAGACACACCCAAGCCAGATTCTTCGATGCTTGCTTATTCTCGATGAGGCACATCGCGTGCGACTGGGGAGGCGAAAACGCCCAGGCCGCCAAGAGAAAACAAGACTACCTAAACTAAACGTCCCAAACAAGAGACCGAACTGCGCTCGATCCTTGTCTAGGAAGGTCCAACATGCAGAGGGTTGTTTATCGTTGAATGGTTCAGTCCACAACGGTTTCTTCTGATCGGCAGCAATTGGCAACCACCAAAGTTGAAAATCACCAACAGCCATGCGTGGGGGAAACACGAGAATCACAGACAACGGAAGCACGCGACCATATTCAGAAACCAGACACAATACAACGCAGTCTTTTTTGTTGTCGATGCACGAAATAAAGGGACCCTCCCCCTCGTTTTAGGCCTGTGGGAACTCCTCACTCTGAAGCTTGGCACGAAAGTTTGTCTCCCCAACCGCACCGCTACGGATGCATTTGAGAGGCGTTCCCGCGGGTAAGGAAATGAATCACAACTGTTGCATTATCTGTTAGCGAGCAAGGGTTTTAGTTCTACGAAAAGAAGCAAGTGAGCAATTATTGACAATTAGAAATCCGGACTACTACTTTATATGTTGGCTTATGGAGCAGAGGCTGAGGTCAAGCTTCTTGGCGAGTTTGCTAGGCTATGCTCTCAAGCGTTAAACGTTGGCTTGAACAACAGTCAGGAGTGGACATATACGATTCGGAAGATATAATGTTGGTTTGTCATACGTTAACACCGTTTAATTAACATAATAGGGTAGGATAAAACAGTCTCCGCCTAAGCAAAAAGTCCAATATTCGCCAATGTTCCAAAACACCCAAAGCACCTCTCTGCAAATTCGTTACATCCATCATTCATCGTTATGGTCTCCTACACCTTTGCCATGTGGTGAAGGCAGCACTTCCAGTCTCCTCCAGGACCTTGTCTGAAGACACTATGGCACCAAGCCTCAGTCGCAAGCATCTCGCCGTTCTGCAGCTTCCAGCAGGTAACGCGGTAGTTGAGAGCCGAAGCCATGAGGTCGATCTCGACGAACTCGGGCTCGTCGTGGATCTTGTAGGCTGTCCAGGGCTCGTACTGTTCCTCGAGGTACTCGTCGAGGGCGGGCTCGGTTCGAGGCGAGTAGACCTTTTGATCGGGCTCACATAGGACGGCGTCCTTGGTGATGTACTTCCACATGACCTCTGGCTTCTCAGAAGTGAGGGCACGCCAGAGGAGGGCAGAAGCGTCGAGTGTGCCCTCCTTGTTGCGGTGCTTGATTGTTCCCTTCTTAATTTCGCCCATTGTGATTATATGTGATAGGTGTAGTAGCGTTGATTGGTGTTTAGTTTGTTAGAGCGATGGTTGTTGGTTGGTTGAATGAGATGAAGATTAACGGTTGAAGAGAGAGAAAACGGTAAAGAAATCTTAAGACAGTTTGTTTCCCCTCGTTTTTTTACAAAATACCTGACGTAGACATTGGGATTTCTGCTTCATTTCTTGCATTTCCATCTTCCAAAAACCTGGCATCGTTGACCTTCTAAATCCCTGCTTGGCCTGACGTCAGCGCTGCGCAACACTCTTTCGAAAAGCAGGAAATCTATCAATCATAATCATCCAATTGCAGGAAAAAAAGTTATTATTTTCGAAACAACAGGTTTATTATCACCACCATTCTATTGCATCGAATGCTCGTGATAGTAAAAAGGACTTGTTTTACTAGATGACTGTCTGTCTTTGTTATCACGGACCATGTTCTTGGCGCTTTATTCAGGTCCAGGTTCGCTAACAGAGGTGATTACTCAAGTGTTACAGTACAAATGCACACCACCACGTTCGTACTCAATTCGCTATCGTTTGGATCGTCGTGCTATTCTCGGACAGTAAGGTCTTTTTTAGATCAACTTAATTTTCTTTAGTTTCGTGATAGGATGAATGCCAAGATGACTATCGAAAAGCCTAGACTTTCTATTCTTGGTGGAGAGAGTGAGGTTTCGGAATAGTGGATGTGACGTCAAATCAGGGTCCAAAGAACCTCGTTGGGATTACCATTCAATAAGGGGAAGAAGTAGAGTTATGGAGGGCAATTTGTAGTGTTCATAATATCGTGGGCTCGTTATATTCTTTCATCAAAACTAAATACACAAATTCCTTAGTATAAGAAGTTTTTTCAACGGGGTGTTGTGAACCTCCAGCAGACCCTGTACACTAATAAACCCGATTACTCTAGGTATCCTGTCTTTCTTTTTTTCCCATATCCTCCTACGCCAGCCATCAACTTAGAAGAAGTGGAAATAGTTTGCGTAGTGCTAGACTTGCATAAAATAAAAAACACACAAATAACGAAATTGTTCGTCAAGAACAGAATAAATAAAAGCTCAGTGGAAGCGTTCCTGAACGTACACCATGGCTGCGAATCCCGCACAGCACTTGGTGCTCATATCATGCTTGCACCAAGGGCATTTAACAGTCATGCTCACGCTTCCCGCAAAGTCCGTCGAGCCAGCGTTCAACACTCCGTCTGGGTTGGACATGGCCTCGTACAGCTTACTCGGCATGTCGTGGTAGCGACTGCAAGTGCAGCACTCGACAAACATCTTGGCGCTGGGCTCGCTGTGATGTTGATGGTGATGCTCCAGGTTGGACTGACGACGGAGCGTCTTGATCGCAGCTGCTTCAGGGTCCGAGAGGGTCGGTCTATGGCCTAGAGACGGACTCTGAATGGGCGATCGGAGATGGCTCTTGCTTCGCGCCTTGTGCTTGAGAGGAGGGTATGATGGTGTTGAGGCGAAGCTTGGCTCGTCGGAGGAGAGAGGGGTCTGTCGGCGGGGTGTTGAGCTGCGGAGGTTTGCGTTTGTAAAGGCTTCCATGACTCTGTTGGCTGCTTCCTGGATGGGGTCGATGTCCGCATCTGGGTTGGTGGGCGAGAAGTGATCGGTGGGAGCAATTCGAGGTGAGTTTTCGTAGGACCAGTATGGACCGGTTTGTCCAGAGTTTGCGACCATTGGCTTCGCAGATGCAATATTGGGAGAGTGGCCCATCTCCGATTGAGGAGGAGTACTGTGCGGGGTGCTAAGAGGTGAGATAGACTGAATCGCATCTGAGTAGGATGATTCAGAAGAGCTCGTCATGGGTCGACGACCTATTGGAGAACGGGAAATTGGTGGAGAGATATGTTTGGACGGGGCATGAGCGTGTTGAGTACGAATGGGTGCACTATTGGCTGTGCCGAGAGCCTTGGGGGCATGCATACCCGTCTTTGGCGGCACTGGGGGTCCAACGGAAGATGCAGAGCTCGCTGTAGAAGAAACCGATCCTTGGGCAACATGTCCCCGGCTGAACGCACTCTTGGCAGCCTCCCTAAGGTTCCATTTCGTCGTCGCAGCGGGTTCAGAGCCTGAGGTGATGGGTTTCGGGCGTGCGCCGGGCTGAGTCTGTTCGTAACGGATGCTCGGCGGGTTATGCTTGAAAAGCTTCTCCCTTGAAGATTTGGTTGACTCCATCGACTTCTTCGGTTGAGGTCCTGCAGGAGCGCTCTTGGCTGTTGACGGCTCATCCGATGAAGGTTGAGAATGGTTGAGTCGAGTTAATAGGGTGAGAGATCCCCGTCTCTTTGAGCTTCTTCGTGGAGGCGGGGGAGGGATGGATAGAATAGAGGCCATGGATGATTTTCTGGGCGGGTGTTGTATCGCAGATACTATTGGTGGTCTCGACACTGTGATGGTGTCTTGCTTGGGCGGGTTATCAGAGTCTTTGGAGACGTTCACCGTAGGAACTTGCTTTAAGCTTTGGTTCGAAGTACGGGGTGTCGGTACGGCCTGCTTCTCAGCATTCTGGGTTGGAGGTTTGTCTTCTGTCTTGTCCTTTGCAGACTCGGACTTGTCTGCCTCGCTATTTTGGTCCTTCTTGATGTAAAGACCACCTCTTCGATTCAGACCTTGTGCTTTATGGTACAGAATCTCGCTATCAGGCGTGTGCACCCTGTTCTGATCACCCTCGTCTTCTGTATCATCAGCAACCGCGCAGTCATCGCTGACGGAGCCCCGTCTTGCGCGAGCGCTCCACAGGTAGATGTTGACAGAGCCTCTCCTTCCTGGCGACTTTGGGGACTTTATTGATTGTCCCCTTGCACCGGATGTGTTGATTGAGATAGGCGGGTACGCTCTCTTTTGCGCATCTGCCTCCTTGTTAGGAGCTTGCGGGTTGACCTTGAGAGGAGTAAACGAACCATGGCCCAGGAATTTCTTTCGCATAGCCGGATGAACCTTGCTATCCCCTTTGGCCTGGTCCTCGAGGACTTTCTGATGGAAATCGTCCTTCTTCTTCTCAAGTTTGGCGCCTCCGAGGAAACCAGTGGGACCTGTTTCGTCAAACGACGCCCTCTTGATCTCAAAGGACTTGCGGAAGATGGATGAGAGGGAGCTAGAGCGGCTGCGTCTTGGTTCTTCGGGATCATCATTGTTTCTACCAATGGAGAAACCCAATAAACTAGACGAGCGCGATCTTCGCTTCTGTGTAGGCTGGATTGGCTCGGTGATGCTGCGGCCTTGGGCGGCAAGAACAGATGGAGGAGGTGGAGGAGGCTTGCTCAGCTTTCTGCCGCGGGGCTTGGGAGCATTCTTCCAGGCCTCCTCAAGTGCCTGGTTCATGGCTTGCTCACGCTCTTTCTCCTTCTCCTTCTCTCTTCGCTTCTCTTCCTCTCTTCTCTCAAGTTCTTTCCGTTTCTCTTCCTTCCTTTCCTTCTTTCGGCGGTCGTATGCCTCCCAAGTGGGTGATTGACATGTCGCGCGCTTCTCCTCTACATCTGGTGGGAATACAAAGGCCACTGTCTTTTGGGCAGCTTTGTCGCATGAAGATTCCTTGGGTACCTGATCTGCAGAGGTTGATCGAGACATGTCTTGACCCACAGGTTTCCGCGGGATCGCGTTTGGCGACACTGATCGCACAGGATCTGAATGCGCCGAGAAGAGCGGCGGAGGAATAGCGGAATAGTTTCGAACTGGTGGAGGCACCTTCTTGTCCTTCAGCACCAATTTAAATCGGCGAGGTGGATGGTTGACAATTGGGGTAACAGGACCGCTGCTATCAGTGCATGCTGGAGATGGAGGCACGGAGCCCTGATGTGTTCTCTGGAACTGCAAAACTAAGTCAGGCAAATCTTTGTGTTTCTCGACAGCTTCTATGCTTACATTGAGCTTCTTCTCCAAATCGAGCATTTGCTGCAAGCTATTTGAGCGAGAGCGCCCTTGAGGCTGGGCTGGCGCCTGAGCAGTCTGCGACATGATGAAGTCGACCTTGGATTGGCGACTGCGCAAATGCGCCTCAGGACATGCGAGATGCGATACAAGTATCGGGAGAAAAAGCGTATGTGAGCTGAGTTGAGTGAGCTGTGTCGGACAAGAGATGGGCGCAGGTGGGGTGATGGGTTTGCTGCAGGTAAGCGGCTGTAATAATAAATCTGAGAACAGCTTCTCTTCTCTTGTTTCTGTATTATTTCACGGGCGTTTGCTTCCGTCTGCAGGTGAAAATCTCTTAGCTGAATGCGCCCAGAATGAAACTTGTTGGATGTGCCGTGTGTAGCTGCGTTCGTCAACAAGAAGCTATACCGGTGAGCTAAGGTCAAAGCGGGCGATTGATGTCTCGGCTGTTGAATGTTTTATTGCTGATGGAATTGGAATTTGTGCATTCCAATTGCTTCAACCCTTCTTTTCCTTCTCTCGACAAAATTCGAATAATGAAAGCGGTGGGAATTTTCCAGTTGGAAAAAAAAAGATAATAAGTGACGGTTGCGGGTGTGAATGAGATGTTGTAAAGGGCGGTGGGCAGTGATGCAGGTATCTCGTGATAGGTATGGAGAGTTGGGACAACGAGTCAGGACGAGACGAGAAGAGCGAACCAGAAACCCTCGACGATCTTCCAATGTTGCACAAGATGTGAGATTTAGAGGATGGCTGAGGAAGAAGTATTATGGTGACACGAAAAAGGTCAGAGGAACGGAAGCGTAATCGGAGAGTAGTATCCTGACTGAATGTTGGGCTGCATCCATTTACATGGATATGTAAGAGATAGATTAGAGGGAGGGAGAGAGAGATGAAGGATGAGTGGAAGGGAGGAATCTAATTGTAAGAGGAAGAAAGAATCAGTGGAAATAGAAAATTCCAGACAATTCCCTTTCACTGAAGTTTTTCTTGTCTCGTCTTGTCTTTGTCTCTAGGTAGACTGGGACGAGGTTGCCAAGCAGTGTCAGGCAATCAATCAAGCTTAGAAGCAAAGCAAGCAAGCAAGATGCCGATAACTCAACTAATTGGATCCTCAGCTGCTGCAGCAGTACCGTATGCAATTGGGTTTCTTTTTCTAGGCTTGACTAGGTAGTCTAGCTGCAGTAGACCAACCCAAAACCAGCTGAGTTGCGGGACGATAGATAATCACATCCATGATCATGGCTGGCAAGGCATAACATGGTTTATTCTAGTCAGGTTAGTTAGTACGGCCATGGATCATGATAGAATGGATCATGCCTGTTTATGCGTGATTGCGGGATGGCGGCATCATTCAATTTACTAGACTAGTCTAAGGTAGAAGAAACGCCACATCAAGTCAAGACAGCCAGCCCAACGAGCTGTGTATTATGTTCCTGACAGCTCTTTTCTTTCGCTTATTCCTGAATCTACTGTAATGATGATCATTATGAAATAACCAAGACAGGCTTGTGCAGCTCGATATCACCGTTGCATCTGCCCTCTCTTGAGCATCAATTAAGCTGCACCCCCTCCACAACCTCAAGAGGCTTCTGTCAACCCCGGACCTAGACCCAAACTCAGCTGCCAACAGAGCTCGTAAGGTAAGAATCAAGCTGCCTGCCCATCTTCTTCTCCGGTGGGTTTCTGGGAATACGAACTGTTGAGGTGGGCACCCAAGAAGACGTGCGTGGCTTGAGGTGTCATCCGTCAATCGTGGGGCCCATTGGTTCGGCACCTGCGGGAGTGATCCACAAGGTTGCAGCAGTTCAATTTTCACTGGATGGCCTTACAGAGAGAGAGAGATGGAGCTCTGACTGCGTCCTTGCCCTTGTCTGTTCGTTCCGTCCGTGTCTTTTTTTAAGCTGATGGGATGGGATGGAGGACGGACCAAAAATAGCACCAACCAGTCCCCATTGGACGTGAATCTGAACTTGACTTAATTTATCCCGTAGAAGCGAGTGATACGCGAATAGAAACACGGCTACTTGCCCAAAAAGATTTGTCTCAGTCTGGAAAGAATACGAACTCATGGTCGGTTCGAATACTCTGGGGTTTAGCGGTCTGCACGGAAGCTCGTTAAGGGAAGTTCCCGTTTCTTTTGTTTTTGGCTTTGTCGTTAGTCAGTTAGTTGGATCGACAGACATACAAACAGAAAGAAAGAAAGGTAGACAAATGGTTGTAACTTAAACTCACACAAAGCAATACCGTAGTGGCTGGCAGATACACTTAACCGCAACCTTATGCGCCATCAGGGAGGCTGGACGGTACAATACTCAATTGCTAGTGAAGATGTTGAAACGGGATTGGCAAACTTATTACTTAGTGGCAGAAAAGACTTTTACGCTATACTATGATACACTACGATAAATACTTATTTTCTGACTTGATTCTCCTCTAGAAAATGGTGGTGTCCCAGCCCTTTGTGCAGATCATTGGAAACAAATGAAAATCTCATGACATGACATGATCCAACCTCCCCGCCGAGAAATATAGCCAAAGTATCCTCTAGGCTAGACTGACTTTGTAGTTTCTTTAGTTAGATGCGCAGTGATGTGATTTTATCTGTGAGGGGTAGACTAGGTATGTGCTGTTCTGTTTCTGCAGGCAAGATTCTGTACGATAATAGAGTAAGAATGGATCTGGGCCCGTGCATCTCGGGGCTTGATCTAGACGGACGGTGTACCGTATGTACGTACCGGTTATAACCCGACGGGACGGCTGATGTGACTGAGGCAATATTGATAGCCGTATCAAGCAAGTCAATTCGTACTCTACATTTCAATTAACTCTATCTACTTTTTAGATGGCACACTTGAATGGTGATTCTGTCTCCTTTTTGTGGTGAATAAAACACCCGAATCACACCTGAAGGAGCGCAAATCCAAGTTGTCGATCAGTACTGCAATCATTGAGCCTCACGATATAAATACCACCAATCCAAGACATTGGTGGGGTTTGTGATCCCCCTCCTGCAAAGTCCACTGAGAGCTTCAGTCCCTTGTCTGCATAACCTCGTATTTTCGCATCAGTTTTAAGTCCATGGCGGCTGGACCCTGCAAGTACCTGGGGCTCAGTGTAATTATAGCAAACCATCCACTCTGGTGTGTCTCTCTACACGATGCAAGACAATTCAATAGTTCGATTACAATCAAAATAGCTGGACAGACCAAGTATAATTATATAATAGATTCGGCTACTTGTAGAGGAGGTGAAGAATGGGGAGAGTGGAGAAGTAGCTTGGAAAGCTGGTCGATGAAGTCACTTCACAAAGCCTACCCTACATCGTGAATATGACGAGAAGAGTATCCCACTCATTCCACCAGAAATGTTCTCTCATGGAAAATTGAGGTTACTCGAAGAATCGAACTAAACCTAGTCCTCATTGAATTTTGAATGAATTGCTAGTTAGCTTCATATACCAGGTTTCTGTGATTAGTTGAGTGCCAAGTCAAGGCATGAATCATCACCAACTTACAAACTATAGTTGCGCTGAGAACCTGCTTCTTCAAATTTGATGACCTCTAGCCCATGATCAAAACCTTGGAAAATGACCCAATCATATATCTCCAGAGTAGTTTAGACAAATAGAAGATAACACCAACTTCCTAGTTAACATTAAATTCACGAAGACTATGTCTGCTTGTAAGACGCCCAGCCGCAGGAACGTCTTGTACCTGCATGGCCGTACAGAACGATGTAACGGCTTGAAATAACAACTCATACATGGCCACGAAAGTCAGAGGCGATAGAAATATACACGCGACAGCAAATAACTTCACAAAATATATCTGGATAGGTATTAAGCATGTATCACTCAGGCAAAGATATCCATTCAAACTCAAGATGGGTATGTCGCGAATGACGTCACACCACTTCCGATGAGCTAGACAAAAGTATCATTCTCACAGAGAAACTCGATAAATGAAGATCATAAGGGAAATAACTTAGAACAGTATCATATCCAAATGTCTTCTTACTTGGCTGTCCTAACCATCGAGACTCTACATTATGATGAGTGCTGGACATAGAATTAGCTCCACCAGCCTTACATAATCACTCTTATCCGCCACTCGGACCCAGTTCTTCCGAGGGCATCTTATCCCCGCTCACGTGAGTGCTTGCCTTCGCCCACAGGTTTTGCCAAATTCCCCAAAAATCTTACCGCGCAGCCCGTCGACTCTCCATCCACATCACCACCAAGCAAATCATTCACCATGGGTAAAGTTCACGGATCTCTTGCCCGTGCCGGTACGTTACTCTCGCCCAAAAAAGCCATCGCCATTTCTTTTAGTTGCTAACTTTCTCGCAGGCAAGGTCAAGTCTCAGACTCCTAAGGTACGACGACACCGCGACTAGAAATCCATCGAAAATTTCCCGACGAATCCGATCACTAACCATCACGGCACAATAGGTTGAGAAGCAGGAGAAGACCAAGGTCCCCAAGGGCCGTGCTCTTAAGCGCCTCAAGTACACCCGACGATTCGTCAACGTTACCCTCACTGGTGGCAAGAGAAAGGTGAGCAGCAGATTCAACGACAACAGCATACAGGCAAGAAGAACGGGCGCTGACGATGCGGACACAGATGAACCCCAACCCCGGCTCCTAAACGACTGGTTAAAAACGACGAGAATTGCGGATTCGGGAATGTTGGATTGCGGACACGGTTCAACTCAGCAATGGTTGCTTCACTCAGTAATGGGATGATGGATTGGGTCGGGTCGCATGATAGGCTGAGCCCCCTTATGAAATGAAAAAGGAAATGGCGAAGAAAGCGCTACGACTCTACTCGGCGTCCGGTGTCAGTTGTCACAATACAACAAACATTTGTTCGCACCAAGTACATGTGCTGCGACCGTGAATGTTGATATCTTTGCTGGTGCAGACGGTGATAGTCTCGAATCAGACGGAGCATTGTAGATGCCGGATTTCCAGGGGTTATCGGCGAGTGACTCATTCTGGTGGATGACATCTTTGACTTTGAGTTGCCTCAGGTTCATCCTTCTAGTCAGATTTGTCCAAATTGCCACGCTACACGCACGATTCCATGTAAAAGCTGCATCCAGGTCTATAATTTCTGAAACATAGACTCGAAACAGCTGATATTCAATATCTCCAATAGAATGCTTCCTAATTGCAGCATTATTGCTTTCGGCTCCGATGCCTGTATCACGTGATATGAATTCCATACTGAACTCTGCTTGGTACCTTCCATCATCAAAGTGACAAACAAACTGTACATTCACCAATCCTCCTAAATAACTACGTTGAGACCCGATACAACAATCAAAATGGCCGATGTGGAAATGGACGTCGACGTCGAGGCGGGTTCTCCCCCTTCTCCCGCGCGCAATGAATCCGACATGCAAACACATACCAAGGCCACGGCCGTCCGCTCCATCGAAGGTTGGATCATCGTCGTAACGAATGTGCACGAAGAAGCCGATGAGGAGGCTCTACAAGATCTCTTCGGAGAGTACGGCGAGATTAAGAACATGCACCTGAACCTCGACCGAAGAAGCGGTTACGTCAAGGTAAGCTACGCCGCAACGCGAAAAAGCAAGACAGAACGGATTGCTGACGCAAATATGCTTTGTAGGGATACGCCCTTATCGAGTACACAACGCTGGAGGAGGCCCGGGCTGCCATCGACGGCGCGCACAACCAGAAGCTTCTCGAGCAGACCATCTCGGTGGACTTTGCTTTCGTGCGACCCCCACCCGGTAAGCCTGGACGCGGAAGAGGCGCCGGTGGACGAAACCGAGGACGAAGTAGGAGTCGCAGCCCCGAGGGCAAGGAAGAGCGCGAGGAGCAGGATTGATCGGGACGAAAATAACACGAGAAGTTCAAGATAAATCACGGATTAGAAGGCATGGGAAACTTGTTGCATGCAGAATCGCCGACGTGCCAATGCCATGAGGGCTGAGAGCACGTTGGCAGTGTAATGTTTATACATGAGGTATGTCTGACCGCTTATTTGCATGGTGTTCCATTCCTAACTTGTGTTTAGGACCTGAATCAGAATGAAATGCGACAACTGGCCTATGGACTAGTTCCAAGGCGTTTAAGTGTCTGAATTACATCAATATGACTTCGGAGTGGCCTTTTGTGACATGCTGACAAGGCCTCCTAGGTTTTGTTTGGTAGGCTTTGGAGTTGTGTTTAACACAAATTACAGACGATGCCCGCATAGACAACAGCTTCACAATTTTGGAACAAGAGCGCCCTATCAAACCTGCACGTTATGATGTGCCTATATAACGATGTCTTACAACATCTTGATCTTCTATCAAGCCGAATCCTCGCATACTGCGAATCCCCAAGCCTGTTCAAAACACCCAAGTGAATGACTCCTTCACGTGGAATTTTGTTGATCGTCTATACCGATTAGCATACAGCTTCATCAACGACAGAAAAACTTACCTGATATCCGTGCTTGACGCCCCAACCAACACCTGGAAAATGCCTTCCTCGGCAATCCATCCTGGGACAGTCTCATCGTAATACCCAACAGCATACTTGTCCAGTTTGATGGTGATGTGCCTTGTCTCATCAGCTTCGAGGTACACTTTCTCAAAAGCCACAAGCTCCTTTTCGGGCCTTGGCAGCCGGCTCTTTTCATCGTGGACGTAGATCTGCACGATTTCTGAGCCGGCCCGCGATCCTGTGTTAGAGATGGCGAGGGTGATCTTTATTTCGCCATTAGGGGTAAGTATTCGTGTTGAGATTTCGGGACGACCGTATTCGAATGTTGTGTAGGAGAGGCCATGGCCGAAAGGGAAGAGCGGCTCGATTTTGGCGTGGTCGTAATGCCTGTATCCTATATAAAGACCCTCACCGTACAGGACTTTGTGGTTCTCTCCAGGCCAGGTGTGCCATGCTGGAGTATGCTCGATGCGTTTGGGGAACGTACTCTGTTTAGGTCAGTTAGGTATTCTACCAGCGACGGCAACGTTACTTACTGGGAGCTTGCCGCTTGGATTCTCAATGCCAAACAGGACGTCTGCTAAAGCATTGCCTGCCTCTTGGCCCTGATACCAACCCTGAAGAATGACAGGCACACGATCAACCCAGGGCATATGCACTGGACTGCCAGACTGGTTGACGACGATAGTCCGTGGGTTGGCCTTAACAACAGCCTCGATGAGTCTGTCCTGGTTTCCATCAGCGGGAAGATCCATCGTCTGACGGTCATATCCCTCGGACTCCCACTCAGCATCAACACCAACGATGACAACAGCAACATCTGCATTGCGAGCTGTCTCGACGGCCTGCTGGATATAATCCACCTTGTCTTGCTCCTTGAATCCAATACGACAACCGCCGTACTTGTGCGTGATGCCAAACTGCTTCTGCTTGGATATGGGACGCAGTTCATTTGTCATCTCTACGCGAAGTTCAACAGCTTTTTCAGCTTCCATGTCAACATCGACAAGATAGTCGATAGAGCCATCAAACATGGCCTCGCCTTCTTCCGTCCAGTCCCACAGATCAAGAACCATCTTTCCGTCAACAAAGAGTCTTCCGGGCCCCACGCTCATAAAGCTAATGGTATGCTTTCCTGTCGTCTTGGGCGTAAGGTATGTGGTTGCTACAGCAGACCACTCAGGTCCGACTTCGTTCAAGGGCGCTGAATCCCAGAGGAAGAGATCTGTGTTTGTTCGGCGCTGCTTCACAACGGGATTACCTTCGAACTTGTCGCCTGCGAACCAGTCAATGTGAACACCTGGCTTGCCTGACTTCTCGCTGCAATACTCTGACGCAACAGGGAGCCATTTGTGGATATGACACCCCTGGGCAAACGATACTTTCTGTTGTGATGCTTTACGTATGCTGTCTAGCGGGATGGTGTTGTAGTAAGGGTTTAAGCTTGCACTTCCACCACCACCAGCGATGTGACGATTGGCGTTGGGTCCAATGACAGCGACTTTGGTCGTTTTGGGACAGAGCGGAAGGATATCACCGTCGTTCTTGAGCAGTGTAAGACCTTCGTGACCAGCCGCTCGGATTAGCTGTCTTGTTTCCTCACGGTCGTCTTCGCGCTCCGGCTGCTCTGGTGACATGTCGCCCCCCTTGAGTCGCTCTACCAGCGCGAGCACGTTCTCTGCTGCTTGATTAATGGTCTCGACTGAGATGCGGCCTTCGTTTACGGCCGCGACGAGCTTGTCCAGACGCCATTTTGGAGAATAGGGGAATTCGATGTCACAGCCTGCCTCTACGGAGTCGACTATCGAGTTTACGCCTCCCCAGTCTGAAACAACTGTGCTACAAGATGTTAGATAGTTTTGCACATGGTGATGGTGTATATGAGTTTACCCTTCGTATCCCCATTCTCCGCGAAGAATGTCTTTTAGTGTGTGTTTGTTCATGTCTGCGTGGACGCCGTTGATGAGATTATACGAAGACATGACAGCCCATGGGTTTGCCTCTCGAACAGCGATTTCGAATGGCTTGAGGTAGATCTCTCGGAGAGGTCGCTCGGTAACGAGGGAGTCTATCGTGAGTCTGTTGGTCTCTTGCTCGTTTCCAACGAAATCTGTCAATGTTGTCAGCACATCTTTGCCCAAGTTGCGTGTCAAAGATGCATACGCTTGATGGTAGCAGCGACACCTCTGTCCTGAAGACCCTTGATATACTGTGCCGCCAGCTTTCCAGTAAGAAGGGGATCTTCCGAGAAGGACTCAAAGTTACGACCGCCGAGCGGGTGACGATGCATGCAGACCGTCGGGGCGAGAAGCATTTCTGCTGATCGAGCTCGAACTTCTTGCGCTAAATGTTGTCCGACTTGGTATAAGAGGTCTTTGTTCCATGTGGCTGCGAGGGAGATACCACAGGGAAACAAGGCGGCCTATAAGATTTAGTTTATGCCCATGCTATCAAGAGGGGTTTTTATCTTTGACCTTTGTTCCACCTACGAAAATACCACCGCGTGCGCCATTAGGACCGTCAGTCGTCTTGATAGAAGGGATGCCTTTTTCTGGGATGGCTTTCGTCCTCCAAAAGTCTGCGGCTGTGAGGAGTGAGACCTGTGAGAGTTAGTCAAAGCCAGTGTGATGGACCGGGACGATTTGCCTTTTCTTCCAAGGTCAGCTGCGCCAACTTCTCCTTCGCCACCGAGCGAGTATCTCGCAGATACTGGATCTTTTGAGGAGGACTACATGGCGAAGAAAACTCAGTGTCTGGAGTTGAAGGGGTGTTTGTTGAATCGTTCATTGTGCTGTGCGAGTGTTGATGTTAGAACTACTGTCCGATGTTCTGGTCTAAATATATTCGAAGTCTAGCTCTGATATAGGAAACGAAACGAAAGTAAACCGGCAAGTCGAAGCGAGGTACAATGCACCAAAAGAAGAAAGAGCGTGTAATGGAATGCCAAAAGTGATAACATCGCTCACTTATACGGGTAACGCAATCCAAGTAGGCACGCGGCACGTAAAGTCATCTGGCTGCATTACAGCACGATACGAAAGATGACAGGATAAGCATAAGGCTCGGGGAAATATTATTACATGTGAGAAGCTCAAGATCGCAGGGAACAAGGATCGAGCGAGCTCAGTTCATCATGGTTCAAGATAGGCATTTTCTGGATAACCAACAAATGAGGTCTCAGCTTATTGCTATTTAGACGGCCCGGCTGAAAAGCACAGTTTGCCCAACAAGGGTAGTGGAGCCGCCGTTTTGTGTCGTTCTGTGCTGTTTGTTTCAGACAGGAGAAGAGAACGTGCAGACGAGGACGGGGGCCGGTATATACGGACCGTGAGAGCGATGTAATAGTACCGTGGATTACACCGGGGCTTCCGGGGGATTATTTCTGGAGGATGATTAATATAAATAAGGAACAAGTTCCAAAATCCGACGGATTGCACAATGTCTTGATGTTAAAGAAGAATAGACCACTTTGTTCGCATTGTTGTCTTGTGACCTTTTCTCATGCCACCCTTTTCAAAGGATTACCATCCAAGAGAGAAAACCCGACAGCCTGGAAAGCAAATCGTGTAATCATAATATGACAAGGGTTGGGGGAAGTCAGAATCGGGAAATAAACCTGTTCCAGCGGATACACGGGCCGGTCCTCCCACTCTGTCGGCCGGAGCGTACCGGCGGAGCCAAGACGAGCGAGAGCCGTGCAAAGCAAAAAATAGAAGCCACTTTAACATTTGTGTGGGGGTTTTTATCATGGAAATAGAAGATCAAGAGGTACTTTCGTTGCAGTTGCCGGATGTGGAAGTTCGGTAGATGGAACAAGATCTGAAAGAGGACTTTGTAATGTGTATCTATGTATGAATGATCCGATGCTGAAAGGGGTATATTTTCTATAACTGCCGGTGATTTATGCATGCACGAGTAGATCATTTTAGATGTTGGCCGTTGGTAACGTTGTTGGTTTGGGAAACAGATGGAATGCCGTTGAAGTTAACTACTGAAGTCTACCGTATACTTTATCTGTCGCGAATGTGTACACTTTCATTTCGAAATGAGAAAGACATGCTTCCTCTTTTACCGTAGTTCATTGGTAAATACCTATAAATTAAGACGGCGATGTCTTAGATATCCCGGTGTTTTAAACGGATCCCTCCGTCCATGTCCGGCTAAGAGGGGCCGTTTCGGCTCGGAACCTCCGCTTGTACACGCCGACATCCGCACATGGACACACACGATCAACACTCCTCAGCAATGGCGCATTTCTCTTACTCAAAACAATCCATCCATCAATCTCATAGTGATCAATTCAATTCATAACTACTTGCATATCCTCTCACGCGAATTATGCTTCACTCAACCACCATAACTCGCACAAACTCAGAATACTCACTCCAGGACCTCGGCAGACCAGGCTCTCGTCTACGCCATTCCTGGTCACGTACAGGAAGCGACGCTGAAGACGAGTTGTCCCCCCGAAACAGCAACGGAGAAGGATGCGCCGTCGTGCCGCAAGAGGGTGACATCGCACCCAGGAGTACTGAGAAGGCAGAAACAAAGACGCGCCTGGGTAGGTTCTGGGGGGACTATATTAGCTGCGAGGTCGAAATGTCGGCGTCAAGGGACCATCTAGGTATGTGATTCACCCGAAGACATGAGATTGGAGGAAGAACTTGATCCCTTATAAGATGCGCGTCGAAAAGGTGTCTCGTGATGCCCCCCTTGGACAACTTTCATGTGGATAAATACGCCCTAATACATAACTCTAGCAAACGAAAGAACCTTTCTTGGCTACCTGCGCACCTCGGTTATGATGTCCATGGTGGGAACATTGGTAGCCCAGCTATTCTCGCTGAATCACAAGGGATACCACACTCAGAGCTTTGGATACTTTATCACAGGGGGACCCCTGGCCATGACCTGTTACAGCTTTTCCATCGGGACGATTCTTTTGGGGGCTATTCGGACGTGGAGACATCAAAGGACTATGATGAGAGGAAAAGCGTTGGCTGGTGGGTTCGAGATTCATACTTTGGGTATATGCAGCATGCTGGTATGTGAAGCAACCCCCCCCTCCCCCTTCGAGAGATTTGAGCCACTAATCTGGAGGTTGTTTAGCTGCTTTTTGTGTTTTTCGGCTTTTTGCTTAGTATAGATGTTGTTAAAGACGTTGTAGCGTTACCCATGACTACTGCATCTCGTTGATTCGGGGTTGATGTCACACGACACTCTAAGGAAGCGAAGCAAATAATCCGAGCATTAAAAAAACATCGATAATAATAATGATACATAAAACACATCTGCCTTGGTAACTACGCTTTATCTCCAGCTTGTTCACCCCCCACCTCCCGCTTGTGCTTTCTTCCCCTCAAGTCTTTGTAGACACGAGGCCTCTTTGTGGACGTCTTAGGATCAACATTCCTACACATTGTTAGTTCTATAATAGGCAGAAGAATAAAAGGTACGTACTTGGATCGCTTGGAAGCAGCTCGATATCCTGCAATGGCTTCTTTATAGGTCTCCGTGTCGACACTTTCAGATTGTGAATCGACAGACAGAGCAAGTTCGGATATATCCGAGTCGGACAAGCTATCCCTATTACCCTTCGGTCGAGAGCTTTTGGCTAATGGGAGAGCCGCCGACTTGGGACTGAGTTCAGGCTGCAACACAGGAGTGTTTGGCGTCTCTCGACCAATCGCTGGAAAATCGACAAACTCCCAGCTAGAAGTCTCAGGCGACATGTCTCTAGATTCGACTGCCTGCTTGCCGTCTTGCAAAGCTGTTCCACTGAGTTTCATCATTCTATACTCATGGCTCTCGTCGTATCGAAGATAAACATCCATAGGCGCAACAACCGAGGGTGATGATGGAAGACTAGGTTGAGGAAGACAGCCATACCCAGGAGTGGTTCCTTCCGGTTCATCGAATATCCCAAGATTAAAAGAGACGAGAGGAGACTTGGCAGGTTGAGGAGTATGTCTGATGGTCCATTATCGTTAGTTCTCCCCACTCAATCAAGACCGGAGATGTTCATACCTCTTGGAAGCACCGTCCTCAAGACTAATACTGCTATCACGTCTAGTCACACTCTCAACCTTTTCAGTTGAAGCGCAACAGCCTCCAATGCCAGATAAGAGATCCATAACGAAAGATGTTCACAACAAAGTCGAATAAGTGCTCGGGAAGAAACTGCTTCTGCCCAAGATCGCATCGTTAAGGAGCGAGCTGACAGCTAGTTATAGGGCTTTCAAATGACAGGGTATCCTCTCCTCCCGTTACCGACACAAAGGAACCCCAGTCGACCCGAGCATCTGGTTTGGCTAAGGCAACTAGCTATCTTAGTTTCGTTTCGTCCTTCAACGGCTATCACACCCAAATGTCCAGACAATACACACAAGGTGCCCAGCGTAGATGTGCCCAGTCTACTACTTCAAGTACCCTGTCTGGCTTTGTCCCAGCAGTACGGGCCCCATATCTGCACCGGAATCACATCCGCGTCCGGGGGTCAAAAAGGTTCTCTACATAAGCTCGGTCTTGCCGTTCACCCAAACCATTGGGAAACCCTCTCATCTCATCTAGGACAATTAGGTATACAAACCCGTGTAAAAGCAAGTAAGACGGGTCATTTATCCACGTCTAGAAGCTATAGCAGAAACACTACCTTCCTCCCTTGTGCCCACCCAAACCAACGGGCTGGTAATCAAAAACCAAGCGGCCGGGTCCCTTTTTCGTCATGATTGTCCCGCCAGCCTGGTAGGGCCTGTACCACATAGGTGGATGTTATTGGTTGGATGAGGTAGTGTCTTGAACCAACAGCCAACACCGCTTGTTTCAGTGATGGATTCGGGAAGATGGAATTTGCAAAAGGACCTTGAAAATGACAATTTGCTTTTTGTGATTGAACATACGAGGGAAGTTGATGTCAGGAAGTTGTCTTGGTACACGACTTTCTGACTCGTTTGAGTAGATCTTGTTTATGATCGTGCTTAAGGCTGTGACTTTTTATACAACTCTAGCTCCCCATATCTAAATAGATGAGATATTGATACACGTTCTAATTCCCATTATAATCCTTAATGAGCATTGTTTACTCCTTAATGTCCAGCTGTACGCTTTGATCTTGTCTTCATCTCACATCCCAAGACATCCCCTTTTATTCGCATCTGCAGTTCCCCTTCCCAACCCACTCACGCTTCATCATCTCAACCCTGGTTCCGTAATCCCTGCTCCCATCATTTGGGGGCCAAACATCCATTCCCTCGGCACCTTATGTAGCAATGAGCACTCACAATGGTGCTTTATGTAGCAGTAATCAACCACCATATCACTCAATGTTGTAGTAAACATTTCAGCCAAAGCACCAAGACAATCGTCGCACAACCAACCCCCCCCCCCTGTCCTCAGCTCTCTGGCCCCCAATTGACACATGCCAATTGGCCTTCAACATCTTCTTCCAAATGAACAGCATATCGCAAGAGGTTACAGCACAACTGGAGTGACGATGCAAGTGATGAGAAATAAGAAAGGGGTTGAAATGAGACGATTCTGCCTTACTTACTTGTAGAGCATTCTCAGAGAGCAACGCTTGCGAGGAATTGGACCGAACGATAAGATCCTTCAGAGAACGATCTACAAGCCAATAACAACGACAACAGTTGCACTTTGATACACCGCCAATTCACTCCATGTCAGGTTCACTCATATCCAATGCTGTAGTCGGGCAAAGGAAACACTCTACTCATTTCGCCGTATAATAAACCAGGCTAAAAGGCCATACATTCATCTACCATAAAAACGCCTAAGAAATGCCCAACTCCCCTTAACAAAGAGGACATTAACGCCAAGTTGATGCCAATATCTCCAATCTCGGTTTCATCGTATGAACAGTGGAAGACAAAAAAGCCGCTTATGTATAGAAGAGTAAAAAACACTGAACCGTTTCCCTCACAGCTCGTCGCGTTCCACGTCAAGTTTGGGCAAGCCGAAACTCCACGCACGCGGACCAACAGGAAGACCAACCCAGATACGGTAGGAACGTCGAAGCTCATATTTGAAGATTGCCCATCTGGAAACTGTCAGTATTTTGCGAACTTTTTAGCGGAGAGTATAACTTACAGTGTTGTTGGGGTGCGCATCCAGCTGTTGAGAATGACCCTCAGGGAGCCCTTGAACAAAGCGAACTCATGCTGCAATTGAGCAAGCGCTGTATCGTCCTTGGGTCCTCTGGCACGCAGTTGGATAAAGTCTTTCAAGGCATCGTCAATCTGGTCGTTGGTTTCAGCCTCAGCATCGAGCTTCGCACGCAGCTTGTCCTTCTTATGAGCCTCCTCAAGCTCTCGATCGAACTTTTCTGCCGCCGTCTTTGCGAGCTGTTCCTCCCTCTTGCGAGCCTCGGCGAGCTCTTCAGCAAGCCTCTCATTCTCGAGCTTAGCCTCCATCATTTGACGGAACTGGCCAATGTTGTGGAGAGAGCTGCTGATACGAGCGTATGTGTTGAAGAGGGCAACAATCTCAGTTCGCTGAAGATGAGGAACATCCTCGTTGTTGTTGTCCAGCTCGAAAAGAATCTTGAGAGCTGTGCCGTAGCCATTGGTCTGAAGCTTGCCCCAAAGACGGCACTTGTCGCAGCCAACGCAGTCCATAAGACGACTGACGTTTCGGAAACGGTTACGGAAGTCCTCCTTCAGAGACGGGCCCTCGCCATTAACGAACATGAGGCTCTCGTCAAAGATCTGAGGGACACTGGCTGCTCGTTCGGTGACTTCGAGGACCTTTGCGCGGGTAGCAGCATCCTCGGAGGGGTCGCCCAGACAGAATTTGTACTCCTCCTTCTGGAGATACGGGCTGAGCTTGGCGATGGCGCGGGTCATGAGGGCGTAGTTGAAGTAGACATTTCCAATGCGGTCGGGGAATTTGTGCAGACGGTGTTCGTAGCAGCTCAGGTTGGGGGACCACTGGCCAGTAGTCTGGTTGAGAAAGTCCCAGCAGAGATGAGTGCTGATACTGGCGTGCATTCCCGACATGACACGGTAAAAGACACGCTTCTCGAGACACTCGTCGTCAACCTCGAAACCGGTGTTTGCGACAAAGGGTGTGTTTGGGTTCTCCTGACGGCGCTCCTCAAGCTGGGCTTGGCGACCGGCTGCATCGAGAATCTGCTTGAAGTCTTGAGCGGCAGGGCCATGTTGCCACCCAGACTGACCGAGATCGGCAGACTTGGGGAAAGAACTCTTCTGGAAGCAGTTCTCTCGGTAGATAGCGTCCCAGACCTGCTTGGCGCCGTCGCCAGCGTATCCAGTGAATCGTTCGGGGTTTCGGACCAGGCTCACGTAGTCGCCCTTTGAGCTAGCGCTCTCGTCCTCGGGAACGCAGTAGTCTCGCTCGTCGCATTCGTCGTCGTACTCAAAGACACAGCTCTCGCCGACATTCTCGCCTAAGAGACCGCCCAGAGGTCGCTGAGGGTGCTGGCGCTGAGCCTTCTTGCCAGGGTGCTGGGCACGAGGGCCCTCGAGTTTACCAAGGGCATGCGCGCGCCAGATTTCAGGGATGTCTTCCTCGTTGTCCAGAGTCTCGACGGCGCAACCGATGTTGCCGCACATACCATTCTCATCGTTCCAGAAGGGACATTTCTTGTGGAAGAGGTTGACTCGGTAATGCGAGAAGAAGTCGGTGTTCCGTGTGAGGTCGTCGATGGCGGGTTTGGTCTGAAGGTTCAGTTTGTCGAGAGTCGCATACGAAGCGCAAGCATCGCCAACGATAGACTTTGGTGAGATCTGTACAACGAATATGTCAGCGGGTGTGTGTAAACTCAAGTTTAAGACTTTCGCAGTGGCGTGTTGCTTTGCTGGCAGGAAAGGAAAGCGGGTGGCGATAAACGTACATGGCATTCATCATTTGAGCTCTCGCAAGAGCCCGGTGCAGCCCAAAGAGCAAACACGGAGAGATAAAACAGTCTGCTTGCAGACTTCATGGTTATTGCTAAGCGCCAAAGCAATGGGAAGCGATGGGCCGGTGCGTTTGTATGGAAGTGTCGGAGAATTCGAGTGTAGTGAGTGTAACGATGGTTTTGTCAAGAGAGACAACACAATGTTTTTGGAATTCGCCAGCGAGTGAAGGCGAAAAGAACTAAGAAGGAAGAAAAAAAGAAATTGAAAGAAGAAAGAAGACGACTTCTTGTCCAGACTGTTTTGCCGTGTTTTACTCCGCCGTTAAGAAGAAGCGACGTATGAAGGTAAGATAAAGTGGGTTGACTTCACTTCACGGCTTCGGCGGGCAGCGATGGAGTGGACACTTTTCCTATATTGGAAAGGTGTAATGCCAATTCTCGGACGGTACCTTGATTAGCTGCTTTGTGGTACTTTTTTTACCTTTTTTACTTTAAAATACAAAAGCCGTTATAAGGACATTAAAAATGTAGGTTATTTCATGCGAGGAAATGAATTCAACGTCAAGAGAAGGTAAGCTTTTAAATATATATATATATATATATATATATATACCTGCTCGTATGAGATTTCAGCCATGTACGGAACACGGACTTGAAGGAAGGAAGGAATACTAATAAGAAAAGATGACACGCTGGCTATTGAACATTTTGAGGCGAAGCAACCCATCTAGACCTGACCATCAATTGCCTCTTTCAGATGCTCCGTCAATTTAATGTTTCAATAATGACAAGTATCTATTGTCAAACAAATGCTGTTTACAATCCATACACTAGATACTAACAAACAATTAAAGGATCTAGGACATTACAGCTATTCTAATTGATAGCTTCACCAGTTTACACTTCGTTGCAATTGTAGACTACCTTGTGTTCTATTCCTGGGGTGATACCTGGTGTAAGTGAAATCTGTCCAAAAAAAAATCCACCAATTTACATTACCAAGCACCGTCATCTGAGCTGATTTGAAAGCGCAGGCATCGAAGCATTAGACTAACCCACCTTTGGAGCCAAACATCAGACGATCTGATCTGCCGAGTTCCAGAATAATCAATAGCTCAACTGCCCTGATCGTCCCATCTTGGCTAAGAATATCTACATACCTCGTACGTATCGACTTGTCTGTCATCTTACACCATTGTGTGATATTACATACACCATCTCTCATATCCAGCTTCCTTAACTAATACATCATCAAGTCTTAAAAGACCGTGTCTTCTATATGCAAATGACTTACAACCGTCTTATTCCAAGACACCCCAACCAAGACCCTCGTATGACATCCTCTCTCAATTTCCCTCTTCTTATGCTGTTTCACAACTGTGGCGCTCCCAACAGCCGCAATTCTGGAACCAGCCATCCTTCTTGCCATGATTCACACGTAAGCCACATGAGGCCATACTCAAGTCACTCTTCACTCAACCACAATGCAAAAGACCAAGACTATTGAATGCTAAATCAGGCGTTTTATTCCTTTTTTGCCTATTATTATGCGATGCTGTTTCTATAGTCATCATCATCATCTCTCCTCTCCCACACATAACCCTTGTACCATTTCCTCGTGCCTGCGTCTGCTCGTTCGCTTGACACTAGGCCTCCTATCATCAAGCCCATTCATTGTCGTTGTTTCCCCATCATGCGCTTGTGTGTAAAAGGGTATCACTGAGCACATCCCTCCATTTCCTCCTTTCAATCAAATGCGCCCAGATGCAATGCCCTCATCTTTGTCCTAATGGAAATGGATCTCCATCCCTTTCCATAGTTTCCCCAAATCAGAGACATTCAAACAAACACTTCAGATAACAAAAAAGGACCAGCAAACACTTGTTGAAATGCCCAATAAAGCCAAACACCGACGCGACGCGTTTCCGGATCGTTCCAGATCCAACTCCGTATTAGAATGCACACATGTCTTGTTAGTTGGGATTTGCATGGCGGACCCGACTTTGCGACTCCATCCATCAGTCGTGCAACATCTCCCTTTCCATTCGCCCTGCCATTCAGAAAATCAGACCCGCGATCCATGCGTCATACATTAGACATCGACCCAAGAGACTGGTACGAGAGCCTCCCCTTACATCCCGGCAGGCAATGGCGTATCATGCATGACAAGGGCACAACATTGGCCAAGGCATACCATCGAGCACTAAATGGGACGTTTTGCGAGCGTTTTGAACCAATAAAGTCTCTTGTTTTTGCTTTCTCTTTTTATATCTCAACGTGCAGACCGTAAAATCGAGGGACGATGAGGAAACTTCTGTCTGAGCTTTGAGTATAGCACCGATGCAATGGGCTCTGTGAAATAAATACGTATGGTACATTAAGGGGAAAATCTGAGTCGTGGGGAGTCTAGTCGTTTACTGAGGTGCTTGGAAGTTGAGCGGTCGCCTAGAATTCACGTTAGCTATCACAGAGCCATGGGAGGGTCGAATCCCGCGGGATCTCTATGGCAACATACTTGAACAGAAGAATGTGTGGTTCTGGCTCGTGGACTTCGTAGTGTTCCCATCCTAGACTCTGCGCGGCTGTTAGTATGTCGTGTCTTCCCATATTGCAGCTCATTCGCAGATCAAAGCGCGAGCTGGCAGGGAGGGATGTCGTACCTGAGTAATGCCAAGAGCTCGCCATTCCTCCTCCCACAAGAGCTTGAGGGTTCCCTTTGAGGAGTCGTGGTAATCTTTAGGAATAGCCTTGAGCATGGCTTTAGGGAGCTGAACATGACGGTATTCGTATTCACTGTCAGAGTATCGGGCGGAGTAGTGGATAGAGTCGATGAACTCTTCCACGCGGGCGCGCTCCGAGTCTGAAAGAGGCCGGGGCGCCTTATTCCGGCGGGTGGTATCGATGTCGAAGGGCATTTTTGCTTTGGTAGGGAGATTTTGTGTTGTTTATCGAAGTTTTGAGGGGAGAGCAGAGAGCTCCGAATTGTTTGTCGAGGGGTGCGGGGAGGGGCACAAGAACTCGGCCGATCGATTGGTGAGAGCGGGTCAAAAACAGGTTCCGTCCGTAAATAAAGCAATTCCTCGATATGTATGTGTTGTGAGACGACTGCGACAGCGGTGGATGAAGTTTTTGTTGAGCTCAGGCAGAAATTCGGTACCGAGACAGACAAAAAAACAATCTGGATCTGCGAATGTTTTGGAAATGTCACGCGAGATCGGCGGAGTGAAATCTTGCGCAGCGCGAGGTTGGGTCTGTTCGGAGGCGGTCAAAGATTTCCCGGGGTAGGATTTGAATATGGAGACGAGGGGTCGTCTATAACCGGTTTGGCCTGGATCGCAGTGAGAAGATCGGGGTGATTAAAGAGGATGTCAGGGATAGCCGAGATGTGCTTTTGGAGAAAGTGAGCACCAGGAAGAAAAGTTAAAGGAGTCCTCGAGAGAAAAAAGTCAAGAGTGTATCTTTAAGTAAAGAGACGACCAAGATGGATTGAATAAAAGTCTTTGTCGAGGTAGAAGTGAAGAAAGAAGGAGTCGAGGAAAGAGGAAGGGTGAGGAGGAAGATGAGAAAAATAGAAGGTTTGGTGATGGTGTTGAGGACGGCTTTTGTTTTGCAAGGCAACCTGAAATGGCAGGCAAGGCAATCAAAGCAGAGCAGAGCAAAGCAAATTGATGGGTGAACTGGGTTGGTACTGGTAGTACCGACGAAACGGCGTACAGTAACTTAGGCCTGGGCGCCCATTTTGGTGGATGGTCACTGGTCAGTGAGTGAATTTAGTGGAGTGGTTTGGAGGGGCAGGTTTGAATTGACACTGAAAGTAAACAAAAGATTTGATCCATTGGATCAGGGCAGCCCCTCCGATTTACAGTACCTACACTCCCGTCCGCCAACCTCCTCAGCAACACTCCCTCCCTCCTGCGGGGAAAAACTATTTACAAATAAAATTGATGAGATGGATGTCTGTCAACCCTTCTTTTGGTTTCGATCCAAAGCATAATACCTAATCGGGCAACCAGTCCCTTCTCTTCTTTCTTTCCCCAAAGTTGTGGTAACCTCCTACATGTGTGTGTGTCTCTGATAAGCTGCCCTTTAATCTCGAATCCTCTGTTGTCCTTCCACCAGACCAAAAGTCATAGCTCCTGTTTAAGTGAAACTCTTATGCCCTGTTGTCTTTAATCATCTTCCTTTTACCCCTCCAATGCGACTTTGATCGACAGTATGATTGCTCATTTCACATCAATAGTCAGTGATGTTGGCAAGGATGATCCGTTTCCAGGGATCGATCTAACCTAACGACCGTTTGATCTTCACAACAAAAGTCTCTCTGTTCCCGGTGGCCGTTATCAGCCTCAACCTCAACACCCTTATTTACTGTAGCCTTTTCATCCCTTAGGTCCGTGCGCTAGCTATCCATCTACCGCTTATTCGACCACCACTTGTGAAGCTATTCATTCATATTGCAGTTTCGGTCTATTCATGCAATTAACCAGACAACAAGCATTAATATAATTTCGATAGCATTCTTGATTATCCCTTTCATTGTTTAAAAATGAGCCAAAGAAGTGAAAGGAAATCGAACCCGTTGAATCCCAAGCACATGGCTCCCATACGTGTCTTATTACTATCGTCCCGTGTTTCTTTGGGTGTCTCAATTCATCTCTGAGCTTTTCTTCCGCCACGATACCCTACACTTAACTTACAATGGCCAATGCAGCAATGGTCTCATGTCACTTTCCACTTCATTCAGCTGCTGTATCCTCTTCTCTTTTTTACTGTTCCATGTCACGCACGTCATATGATGTCACTGTATCTGTACTTTTGACATCCGGACAATCCGCTCATTCGATTGACGTCGCTTACAAGTTGCGTTTCTGACGTGCCGTCTACAAATTCCGATTCGCTTTCCATGTTAGCTCGGCATTGCACAGTAGTTCCTGTATTTCCCATTGGATCCGTCAAGTTTCAAATCTCGGAATGGTCATTGGTATCATAGCAACCCGCGAGTTGCATTGACCCCGATACTTTGGAACGATAGCCGAGTCTGATTCTAATCTCAGTCAAGTTCACCCCGGGACAATTCGTCCGTTTTTTCTCCCTCTCTCCGGACAACCCGGGAAGTTGGTGTAACATTGTGCTTTAATGTTGACATCGGGTTTAAGCTATCCACAACAGCGTGCTGCAGTCAATGACGTGGAATGGAACCCAAATATTGTCATGACTTGAGGAAAGACGTCGACTTTGACGGTGCACCGCTTCGACCAGTCCTCTTTAGTGCAACGTGATTCACAACATTTCCAATCTTGACCTTGATACCCGCAACGCTTATTTCCCATGTCCGTATATCGTCAAACTTGGCCTGTCTAAACAGTCGCAGCGTCTTGAGCGGCATCTCATCTCCTGGTAAATGAAACGTCCACCCGATGGAGACATGGAACGCACTCCCGACCGGCTCTTTGGTATCCTTTTGATACAGTGGCGGCTGGCCAAACTGAGTTGCTACTGTGTTACTCCGCGCCAACAAGCTGGTGAGCTCTGGATTTAAAGGCCTTGCTTGGTCTGAAGGACCGGAACCACTGGCGACACGAAGGATGAGAAATGTGCGATCTGAGTCTGGTGATCTGTACCACGCCAGGCCCTGAGGCTTTACGGCGAAGGGTGCGATGCCGCTGTTGTTGAAGGATTCTGTTATCTTATCTAGAAACTCATCTTTTTTTCCTGTTGTGAGAGATAATGGGCGTGATAAGCTGATGTGCAGTGGCAGAGGCGATCCTAGATCACTTGTCAGGAAATTGAAAAGCTTGATCTCGCTCGACACTTCTTTCTCAATGTCGGCGATAAGAGTAGTGAGTAGTGCATGTTGCGCGGTAGATGGATGCCCTGGGATATGAGTTAGCTATGCATAACGAGACTTGTGCATGATTGACAACTCACACTCGGTGTATACATGACTGGGCCAGTTGCCGACTACATGAGGAACCTGTCGCTTTCGTCCTTGATGCAAACTCGGGTCATCAACGACACTCTGTCGAACAGTGGAAGCATAGAGATCATGAAATGTGTCGGGCAACGGTGGCATGGAAGAAGCCGCATTTCGGTCTACATCTCCAGCCGTAGTATTCTGGGACGTGTGGGCCGTGAAGCCGTCAAGTCCCTTACGGCGTTTGACAAGATGAGTTTCGGATTCAGACTCGGAGCCGGACTCGGATGAAGAATAGTCGACAAGTGCCATTGATTGAAGAAGGGGCCGTTTATTCCGCCGGTTCGGAGAAGCTGTACGTCATAGAGACGTACTTATTTTTCTGATGGTGTTTTTTCTAGAAATCTAATTTATTTTGGCGGATCAAACGGCTATCCTTTGTCTATGGTTTGCGCGTCTGAGTACGTTGCGTGTTTGATCATCATTCAAATTTCACGGCATCAGTGCTAAGGTACGCGGCAATTATTCCCGTATAGTGGGGGCGGTGTAAAATAAAACGGTAAGTACCTAGTCTAGGTCTTATTTTCTCCAGTGTCAAAAACGGAACAGTTGAGGCTCCAGTAATGACTATTGATTGGGTTGATGCTATGGCGTTGGTTCATTTTTAGCTCATGAGCACATGTTTTTTACTTTCTTCACGACAACTAACGTGTATCAAGTCTTCTGCCATTTGCTGATAAAAATATCCTGACGCTACTACTGCTTTTGACTTTTTCTTTTGTCTTTCAACGTAATAAATGGCCAGATCCGATATCCGGGTATCTACAGATATTTGTCGCTGATCATTTGGAATAGGGTAGCAATGGGACGTCATGGCTTATCCGTTGCGTCAGTTGCGGGCCGGACAAAGCAAGAGCTTCTTGGTTATGAGTGATATCACGAAGGCGATTTGGAAGTGATGGATTCGTCACAGAATGATGGAAAGAATAGAGGGTAATTATCTTGATGGAGATATTGAATCATCTCCAGCAAAGACTGAGTGCATGAATGTCTAACGTAGCGGTCTGTAATATCATCTGTCCAGAGTCTGAATATTCTCCACCGAGCGAGCATTGATTCAAGTGGCCTAGGCGTTGGAGGGTCCTAGCCAGCTGTCATCCATATCCGTCCGTCCTCTGAGGGGGGGAACGAGCGTTGCGTTAGCCCTTTGAAACGGAAAGCCACTCGATTGGAGAAGACAGCAGAGGAGAGTGCCGTCGGACTAAATGGTCCCAGGCCCGGTGCCAAGCCAGGTCCCTACAAGCAGTAGCGAGAGAGCTTAGACTTAGACGAAAGACCAAGACCCTGTCTGTCTGTCTGTGTCTGTGCATGCTGCTGCATGATGGCTCAGCTGACCTTCAAGACAAGTTGACGAGGCTCTCCTTGTCTTTAATTTTGTAATTCTTCATGCTACAATTGCCAGCTGTCTAGTCCGATTTCTTTTTGGTTCTCTTCTCAATGGTTACGCGTTTGTTGAGAGCTTAAACCTCGTGTAGCTGACGTTTTGTCTAAGACTTGACTTACTCTGCTTCCGAGCCTGCCGCGATTGGAAGAACAAAGTAGAGCGAGGCCGATCGGGTTGGAAAAGAGCGAGACATGACTGATTGACGTGAATGACTGATTGATTGACATCCATTGCGGGAACTACCTAGCAGCTAATGTAGAACCTGGTCTGTCTTGGATTGGATGTGGATTGGGTTGCGACAACTACAGTACCATTGCAGTTATGTACCGTCCCCGTACCGACTTCGGGCCCCTCCTCCATGTTTCCTTTTCCACCCCTCATATTGAACTGACTCTTCATGAATCGGGTTGAATACATCAAACCAGAGACGTGGAAAAAGACCCTTTCCGTTAAAGAGGCGTCAATAGCGTCGAACCATAGGCGGATGAAGCGACCAGAATTAGAATCTGGATCACGGGAACTTTGCCCCCCCCGCTGTAAGCTATCCCCCAGAGGGTCTCTGAATGGGCGCATGATGGGGATGGAGGGGACGAGACCGCTCTAAGATCTACATCCCATACAACCAGAGACCACATGCCTTTGCTCCGTACCTACCTACCTACGTAAAGGCGCAGGTACGGAGGAAGCTAAGAAAATGGAGAGCTTCTTTTTTTCTGTCTCTTTGTCACTCATGGTCCAGGTTCTTTTAGGAGGGTGGGTGCGTCCTGTGCTGTGCTGTGCTGTGCCTTCCCTTGTTAAATAAAGAGGCTGCATGTCCTTCCCATCCCGCCGTTTGTTCCCGTTACATTTTCTCTCCCATCTCTATCTACCTACATACAGTCTATTTGCTGTCTTACACCAAAAAAGAGACGAACTAGACTCTCACATCCCTTCGCATTAACAAACAAACAATACACACGACATCGACGAACAAACATCGTATCGATTGATTCAAGACAATAAAGCGCACTCGTCGCACTACATCGCATAGCAACCGCAATCGCAGCGCTTCATTACGACACGACCCTAACAACAACACCAAATCGACAACCACTTTAAAAGTGCGCCCGACTCGAAACCCTCTCTGTCGTTCCAGTCGCCACCATGAAGGAATCAAGCGGCGACAAGCAATGGGTAAGTTTTGGACCCTTACCTGAGCTAAATTGATACCCTTGCTCTTCCAAAGTCAATGCACACCCATCATGGCCCAGTCTTTTCCTCATCCGTTCGTTCCTTGGTTCGTTCCGTTCAGGGTTCCGCTCTGCTGCTTTCTGTGCGCTTCCCTTCCAACGTCATCCCAAAGCTTTTGAAGAATGATGGAAAAAACGTCAGGGATCCAGCAGGACCCTTTATCTCTACGTACCTTACGTTGGTCTCGTTGCGTCAATGTCGATCCCCAAGATTGACGGCTGCTTGGCTGTTTTCTTGGTGCAAGCCAAGTCACCAACCATGCTGACTTGAGCTTGTGTACCTTGTACCACAGCCCCCAGTCCACGCAAGCCCGATGACGTTCCTCCAAGAAGCAGACCACTCACTCACTCACTACTGCCTTACTCACACGATATCATAACTTAACGCAATGACTTCATCTCATCTATTTAACCTTCATCTCTTTTCAAAAATCACTCTAACATTAATCAATAGGCCAAGGCTTATCTACTCGACCCATTGAACGAACCTGAACCAAACCAAGACACTGGTATCGGCAACCTTTCAGCTCAATTTCACAGTTATTCTCTTGAGAGCTCCAGTTCAACCTCAAGCAAAGATCACTCTGAGCGTAAAAACAAGCATAGATCAAGCCACAGACATCGTCACGGCAGCTATCCTACTCCACCAACATCTGCCAGCCCAACCCGCGACAGTTTTCACTCTTCGAACCCTTTCTCAGACGCTGCAGCTTCGCGACGTCAATCAGGTGCTCCCTCGGTCTCAATTTCTCCTCCAAACTCCCCTCCCGGCCAAACAGAGACCCCCTCCAATCCATTCACTATTTCCGCGGTCAACCGTTCAGCCAGTGCTCGAGTCCCTGCGCAGCGCAACCGACCTCAAGTTCAGCACACCCGCAGCTTTAGTACAAGCAACTGCGGAGTTTCCCGTCAACGTTCTCTGAACCAAAGATACCCAGGCGATATGTCTCACCGTCCTCTTGATATCCTTAGAAAGGAGGCTCGCGCAGCCGATCGCGCCCCTCACCTACGACGCAAGCAAATGCCCATGACGGATACCATTGATGCGCTTGACACCATTGGTGGAACTTATCATCACGGTGGCCCCTATGACGCCACTCTCGCAAGCCGCAATCGCAACATGAAGTACTCGCCTGTTGCTGCTGTTGAGGAATCTAACCGAGAAGCTCTCCGCGCCACGCCTAGAGAGAATATCCAAGATTCTCTCAACAAGAAGATGCCCCTTCAGGGCACTGCCGATATTCCCAGCGGCGAGCGGGACTTTAGTGGCAACACCATCAACTACGAGGAGGGTGCTGATCTAATGAGAGAGCCCGACGCTATGGGCGGCGCGTACAAGCGATGGGATGGTATTGTAAGTTTTGTTCCTCGACGCAATTCATGAACCTTTACTAATTTTTGATAGCAATACCATCCTGATGATCTCAAAGGCAAGGGAGAGCCCTCTTACACGTACGAGAAGGACCTCAAGGAACAGAAGCGCATTCGCCGAGGTGAACCCGTCGAATACGAGCTTTCTTCCAACATTGGAAATAGCAAGCGCCCAGGCGTCACTCACAACCGAAGTTTCAGCGAGAACCCCCGAACAACCCCAGAGTTCTCAAGCGACTCCGATATTCGTCGCAACAACTCGACAGGTCGTCACAAATTGAGTGATGGTCTGCGCAAGCGTTTTGGCAGTATCCGACGCAAGAAGGCCACTGAGGTCCAGTAAATGGCAATTGAAAACGAAGTGCGAGATTGCACTCTCCTGTCTTATTAGGTTTGGGATTGGCGCTATGGGTTTTCTGAACCGGGTTTATGTATATCGGCGAATGTATTGTATGCGCTGGACATAGGATGATGACGTACGTTTATACATTCTTCAAGACGGCACGATGAAAGGCTTGGGCGCTATGGAATATATATATGTACAGATACAGCCTGTTATGATATTTCTGTTAAAATGGGTTACGGAAAAGAAAGAATCTTCTATGCTTTCAGACTTGATAGACAGATATACTAGTCTACAATACAGCTGAGTCACTCCATCCAGATATTTCACAGGTGTCATGATGGTTTAGCGAAGGGTTATGAACTTCTAATCATAATAAGTGATTTATCCTACTGTCTTTTAGAGCGAGACTTGCCCAGTGACCGCCTAATATTGTATGTATATTTTCTAGATCCATCATTCCACCCAAGACTGAGCTCAACTAAAAGTATGACATGCCACTCCACCCTAACACACCTTCTAGCTCCTCTCTCAACTCCTCAACACCGTCATAACCGCCCTTACCCGCAATCTCAGCTCTCTTCGCAGCGCTCAGCTCAGCCCACCTGGCTAGCACAGCGCCATCAACAATCGCTCTTCCGCCCGCTGCTTCCACGCCTACGGGTCGCGTACCGTCAGGTAGTCGATGCGCTTTGGCGTTTAGACCGCCGTGCGGTGTCAGGGCAGGCAGGAGCTGGTTTGTTACAGAGAGGAGACGACGGTATGTCGTCTCGGGGAGGGGAATCAGGCTCGAGAGGTGGCCTGAAGAGGATGCGAGGAGGAGGACATGGGGTGGGTCTTGGGGTGCTGGATGGCTGGGTGGTGTTGTGCGGGGGAGGAGAAGTGTTGTTGATGGAGGGTTGGGAGAGACGGAGAAGGATGTGCGGTGGAGGAGGAGATGACCCTGGAGAGATTTGGGATCTGTCATGTTTGTTAGTATGCCATTTCATATTCATGTAGAAAGAGAGACTTACGCTCAGGGTTGAACTCGAGAATGTGTAGATCACCATCTGCATCCGCAGCAACGATGGCAAGATCATCACCATCAGGAAGGAAATCCGCTACTACCACCGGTAATCGGCCGTGGCTCTTACCCAGGACCTTGAAAGTATACGGCTCCTCGGTATAACCCGCAAACCACACGCCCTTGAAGGCATCAGCCATGAGGCACAAACCTGTGCGGGAAAGTTCACGCGCGCTGGAAACGTGGCAGCTCATATCCAGAAAAGCAACTGGGAGCAGAGAGCCATCCTCTTTAAGACCTCTGACCATGCACTTCTGGCCCTGAGCGACGAGCATAAGACCCTGTGTTCCGATCTCAGAAATGGCAGTGACGCCGCCGCGGGGAATGTCTTCGCGGGCGATGGCTTTGAGACGACGGTTTGTTTCTGGCTTGCCGGGCTCGGGGATGACAGTTACGATGTCAAAGACGTGCACGCGGCCGCGGATGGGGAGGTCTTCACCCTTTGAGACGGCTGTGCCGACGGCGACGAGGAAGCGACGCTCCTTTGTATCTTCTGAGACCTCGAGGTGCAGGGTCTTCATGCACTCGATTGATTCGCAGGATTCGAGCTCGACGTCGTGGATGACGGTCCAGCTGATGGGGCTGATGAGCTTCAAGACGCCACGGGGCATGGTTGGAGCAAATGTAAGTGTCTCCTTGGCCCATTCTTTATGGTAGTCGTCGTCTCTTGGGAGTTCAAAGGGCTCGCTTACCATGCAGCCTGCGATGTATGCACCGGTGGGCTGATGATATGCGATGCCTCGAACGTCAGACCCCAGAGGGACCTTCTTGACCGAGACGCCTAGTTCGGTGAAGTTGGTATCAGGTGGTAGCTGAGTAACGCGCGCGATACCCTTGTCGTCTGCGTAGATGAAGCCACGGTCACACCCCTCAGTGTGGAACGAGCTCATACCGCGAACACCAAGGCCTTGAAGGCCTATGACGCGGGGGATACTCTTGCTGGACTTGAGGACGAAACTTGGCGATGAACCGGGGAGGAAGACGGTGCTGTAACCGTTGATGTTTGAACAGCGACGCATAGGCATGAAACGGGGTTGCTCGACGGTGTCGTCTTGCTCTGTTTGCTCTGGTGTTGTGGCCAATGTTACATTGTTCGTCTTTTTGAAGCTGAGGGTAGCAGATAGGCTGGCTTCGCTACCTGGTCTTATGTGACGGACAGGTTCATAGATGGTGAGGTCGTCAGTTTGATTGCGGAGCTGGTAATGTTAGATATGTTGAAGGGAATGAGTAAGGGAACTCACAATGAGATAGGGGGATTGAGAGATGGTGTCACCGAGGTCAGCTACCAAGATCTCGCGCAGAGTCTCCTTTGCCAAACCTCTTCGTAGCGTGTAATCGGCTGATAAATGAGGAGGCACATAAGAGAGACCTTCGGCAACGTAGACGGGCTTTGAAAGATCAGGGAGAGCGTACACCTGTTAAGTCAGTAGTGCAAACTTTGGAGAAAGATAAACACTTACATGTAGTGCACCTGTAGAGCTGAGCAGGAACATCATGATCTTCTCAGTCTCTGCTCCCTTATCGCCGGCATTTGGTTGGAAAGCACCCTTTGTGTCAGCGTACAGGCATCCAGCATGCCACTTTGTATTCTGTAGTGCAGCATCCATCTTTTCTACTTCTTCAAGCTCATTGTTACTGTCGATTTGTGCTAGTAAAAGACTGCTGTCATCACGGATGAGGAGCAGGTATGGGTCAGCAATGCTGGCGCTGGTGACTCTGGGTTCTGCGCCTGTCTCCTCGTCAAGCATAGGGAGGATCTGAGTAAGTCCAAGATCTGGAACCGTTAGTATGTGTGACTATAGTTTGTAAAGGCAACTTACCTCCATCATAGGATCGGACCTCAGACTTGAGAACCTGAATGATCCTCATCTGCTTGCCCATTGTTCCAGCTTCCACCGTGATACCAGCGGCAGGATCAAACTCGGTATCCTTCAGAGTCTCGAATCCTGCACCAGTAAGGGCATATACATCTGACGTCTCGTAACCATCGAGATCGACCTTTGCCACAATCATATACTTATCGTGCTGTCCAAAGGTCTCATATTCATCGCCGACACCAACATTTCCTCCAAGGGCTTTGGGCAGAGGTTTCTTGACAGACATGGTCCAGAATCCTCGAGCTTCTGGGAACTCGAATCGTCCAATAACCTTAGGCTGAATATTTCGGTTGAGGATGGCCAGCGCTCCAGCCTTTCCTCGTCCGACAATGCATGCAAGATGGAGATCCGAAACAACAGCATCGGAAAGAGTGGCTTCTTCACTATCGGGAAGGAATGATGCTTTTCCAGGAGTAAGATCCTTGATTGGCGCAATGCTGAGCAGGGTATCGTGTATGCGGAAGCTCAGCTCGCCTGATCTGCCTCCTCCGTTAAGTACCTGAGCGGGTTTCGCAACTGCAGACTCAGTGCCGTATAGATCATCGTCCTCATCGTCGTCGTCTTCAAGGTCCAGGTCGTCTACGTCAAGCGCAATATCTGCATCAATCAGACGAGGTTTCCGTCTCTTTTCTTGTCCCATCTTTCTCGTCCATCCGAGTACTAGAGAGTCGCCAGTCTCGCTGCCGACAAAGAAAGCGTTTTTGCCGAGCTTGGATGCTGTTGATGCTCGGCTCTTGATTAGATTGCCCCCATTCTCATCGGTGACCATTTTGACGCTGAGTCCAGAGACTGTTCGGCCATCGATCTGGAATGAGACAATACCGAGCTGCCCATCATTCAGAACCAACAAAAGCTCACCATTCTCGATGTGCAATTGCTCAATAACACAATGCTCCAATCGTAGATTCAAATCCGCTTGGTCAGTCAAGCTAAAAGATGTGATTTGTCGCGCCATCGGGTTCACAGCAACGCCATTGGCCTTGCCAGACTGATCAACATGAATCAACTCGTTCTCTCCGATAAGCAAAGCTCCACCAACTGGCGCTGGTAAAGCGAGAATTTTGAACAAATCGCGAGGAAGATCGGTAACGGAGAGGATAGTCGTGGAAGCTCGCTGTTGGAGGTCTAGAGTGAACACCTTGTAGGTGAGATGGTCTTTCTGACCGAGGGAATGAGCAGGTTCCTGGCTGGATGAGAGAATACCAAATGTCGGTTCCCTATACTCATGCAGAAATGCGAAATGCACGGGATGAAGCAGACTGGGATCAAGCAGCGGAAGACGGAGGACAAAAGATGGTGTATATGGTGGTTCTAATGTGTCGCTATCTCCATTGGCGACTGTAGTAGTCTCCTTGACAGGCCGTGGCCCGTCGAGATCCTCATCCCAATCATCCATCTCCAAGTCTTCTTCCGCTTGTCGGAATGGTAGGATCGCGAGGTTGCGCGAACCAAATTGGAAAGCAGCGCATCGACTACTGGGGTCGGCTTCTAGGTAACTGGTATACTCGTCAAAGGAAACCTCCCATGGCGCACCATGTAGCTCCTCCTTCTCATAGTAGTGGATAGAGATAGTCTCCAGGGTACTCTTCTCAGGGTCCCACACGGCCATGGACAGCTTGGCAGCCTTGTACGCCAGCAAAAGAGCTTCGCCTCCACATTTTGAATGCTTGGTCTTGATCTTAGCCAGACCTGTGACCGTACCAGAAAGTGGAAGCTCTGCGACAAGGACTAGCTTTGTGTTGTTTGTGCGATCGGTCTTGACAATCAGTGACTCGCCACCAAGAAAGGAAGATTCGAGACCATCATCGTCGTTTGCGCGGTGATCGAATTCAGGTTCAGGCTTCACGGGTTGGGCAGATTGGTTCTCGGGGTCGAACTCGGCGGATATGGTCTTTGTCGTAAATATTTGGAGTAAGGAGCCCTTTGCGACAACGAGATTGTTTGCTGTAGCCGAAGTGAGGGAGACGATTAAGGAGTGTGTGACGGCTGAGGGAGCCGCAAGCTCGGTGTAGGCCTGCATTTCAGCAAGACCATTCTTTTTCGGCCGAAATAATTAAATTGGATTGTTTTGGCCGTTGCTGCGGTTGGTCGCGATGGATGCTGTATTGAATGTTTGCCAAAAGAGTAGAGCTTAAGCTATAGGACGGATTATCGGTGAGCCGTGTTCCGATCAATTATCCCTGCAGACAGCCCAGACTAGGTACCTCTAGGTACTGAGGTAACTAAACTCCATCTCTGTAACAGCCTGAAGCATGCCTCCCCACTTGAGTAACGCTAGCGTATAGATTGCGTCACGAAACATCGGCAGCTTAAGGTCGAGCTTTTGAGCTAAACAATCGAGGCCCTTTGAATCTTGTTTTCCACGAATCTTCCCTTTCTCTGATTGACTGAAGCTTATCACGTTGCTACACCGATCGCTTCTAGTCTTCGTTAGCGACGTCACCCTTGTTGTTGATAGATCTCCCTTTAAATCCCCGCGATCTGCCAAAAGCAACCCAAGCCACGGTCGCGACCTGGGCTAGCGGCTTCCATATTACAACTCGATTGTTGATTTTCGTTTATAACAACTGATTCATCCAGACCTCGTTACCGAATCCATCATGGCCCACGCAGGCCTCGTCCAGACCAGTTTGATCTGGGTCGCCTATGCTGTCGCTGTAGCTTTCTGCCTGATTGCAGCGATCATCACCACATTCACATGGCAGACTCCCCGTGAACGATCCGCCGTCGTCAGCATCGTCGCTATCGTCAGCTTAACTTCACTACTCGCAACGGTTCTACTCCTACCAGTCGACATCGCTCTCGTCTCTGCCACCAGCTCCGCAGCACTTGGTGCAAAGAAGGACTGGGCCACCCCCGAACGTATCGACAGTATCCTATACACCCTCAAGGTCGTCTATTACAGCCTATACAGCTTCGATGCGGTCCTCTGTCTGATCGTCATTCCCTTTGCCTACTTTTGGCATGAGGAGTACGACGAGATCGAGGTGGAGGAGGAGGGTCGAACGCTGGGTAGCCGCTTCTTGGCTGCAGCCAAGTATACG
>JAAVUD010000202.1:0-73540 GCA_014898915.1 Fusarium chlamydosporum | reverse complement strand
TCCTGACTTACTGACTTACTGACTTACTGACTTACTGACTTACTGACTTACTGATTGACTACTGCTAAGCAAACAGCATCCATGGCGGAAGGGTAAGCGGCAAGCGAGACGGATCACTCCATAGCTTGCTCGGAAATGAGCAATGACCTGTTATGCAACAGTGCCATCGCTAGTGCCTCGCGGCCGACTCTACGTGGTATCCCGGGACCGGCAATCCCAGTCGAGCTTCCGATTGACGTTTCTAGAGAGGCCAAAAATGGACCCTGAAGCACTGGTGACCTTCGATAACGACCAAGGCTTACAAATCGAGAGAGAGAAAGAGAGAGAAGGAGAAGGAGGGAGAGAAGATCAGAAACGGATGTTGTTGTGGATGGACTCTCTCTCTCTGCCTTGCTTTTGCATCGTCAACCACAAGGACGTCAGGAAAGGGCGCTTGGAGGCGGAATACGAACGGAGCGGAAGGAACGACATGGCATGGGTGAAGCTGGCAATGCGTGTGAGAGCGAGCGATGCGCTGATGGCAAGGCGATGGACGGCAAGGCGATGGCGCGTTCTGGACGATGTGGTTGACAGGCAAGGATGACGACCATCTCGGGGAACGTTTCCAACTTTTCCGTCGTTTCCTAGCGCACGTCAGGTAACTAGTTCGCAACGATCAAGCGTTGCAATAGTCGCCGCTGCCGCGATGGCTGCCGCAGTAGCTACGGCTCCAACTACGGCTCCAACTACGATTACGCGATCGCTTCAACATCTCTACTCCCTCCCGTGTGTCGACACGCTTGGCTTCTCACTTTATCTCGTGTTGGTTGAAGTGGTACGACGTGACGTGACGATCGTTCAGGATGCTACGGATCGATGATCGCACCGCCGCCGAAATGCTTCGGATGGCTAGCGATAAGCAGTCGTGGACGACAGGGTCGCGGTCGGTGTCTTTCTAGCAAGGTAGATCGGCCGAACTGCCGCTTCATGAGAAATGTCACAGCGGCAGCGGACAGACCGTTTAGGTGCGAGGGTGACAGCGTGGGAGGTCGTCAAGCCTGTATGGGCTTGTGCTTGCCTCGCATCTCGACAGAAACCAGAAACCAGAGCCCAGAGCTTTCTTTCGCGACCTGTCATGGGAGATGGGGAAGAGCAAGCACTAAACCCGCAGAACAAACGTTGCACTAGCGAGCGGCAGCTGGCATGCACGTTCAGCATGGAACTAGTAACGGTCTCGGTATGTCCTCGCCTCGGCCTTTTTTTTGTTTTTGTTTCTTGCTTTCCTTTCCTTTTTTTCGTTCTCTCTCACTTCCGGCCCCTCGGCATATCAGCCACCTAGCTCTTGCTTGTTGGCATGGAAGAACTTAAGGCCAGCTTAGGCCGCGCGCTACTGTACAGGAAGCCATCCTGAACAGGCTACCTAGCTTGTGTCTAGCTCTAATGATCTGCGTGGTCGGACGTCGCTTCCTCGACACTTTGCGTCGACCATGGCCGCTAGTCCACGTCAATGTTTAGCTTTGTTAGCTCACATGACATCCCGAGCGGCGGGGCGACCTGCAGCCGTGCATCAAAGCGAAGCACGCACGATTCGACAATTCATGGAGGTGGATACACCCGCGGTTGATTTGAGCAAGGTCCGTCCAACGCCAACAGGGGTATGTAGAAAACAGAGCAAGTGGGGGGGGGACTGGATTCAGAAAGCAAGAGTAGCGATGCGCGACAATAATCATTATTAATCCAAGATGATAGCAAAAGACAGCACTGTGGAGACAAAAGCAAGAGGCTGGGAGACCGGAATCAATTTAGCCTTTGGGAATCTTCATTGTTGTATTTCCCCCCTCCCTGGAAGTAAAGCATGTTCCAAGGTCAAGGCCCTTTGCAAATTGACATCCAAGTCATGCTAGCGTCGGCGAACTGGAAACACGAGTAAATGAAGACAACAATTAGGAAATGAAATAAAGTGAAAGAGGAATGGCGTCAACCCCTGCAATCTTAGTATCAGGCACCACAAATGACGCTACGGCGACGTTGTCAAACATACGCGTCTGCATGGTCAAGGGCAGGAGAATCGAAGCAGCAAAAGTCAAAAGGCAACACGGGATATTGGCGATGGGTGTATTGAACAGAACGACTGATTCGGTGCGGCAATATCTTCGTTCACATGGTTAGGGGTAAAGAAAATAAAAAATTAAAATGAAGACTAATCGAGATGAAAGCAAAAAGAATAAAATAAATAAATAAAAAAATAGAAAAAAAAAAAGAAGAAGACGAGCGAGAAGAAACAGACAATCAATAGCACGAAAGAAAACAAAAAAACTTGAACAAATCTAGTGTGTCTCGATCGTTTAATCCCCAGGAGAATGCAAGCTACCCTATACTCTTTGCTCGGCTACAGCAGCAGCACAATACAACACATGCTCCCCACAGGAATGCATTTTCCCCTCTTCTTTTCTTCTTCCTTTCTATGCATCGGTGCGACGGCACGTGATGTGAGATTGACGCATGCTATGTCGATCGAAGCTACCGATGTAACGTCAGACCTGAATTGACTGCACCAAAGTGGGTCGAGGGGGGTCCGGGTAAGTGTACGGAAGACGAGGAACGGAAGAACGGAAACCTCGAGAGACAACCTCGAGAGACCGAAATAGGCCGCTTGAGAACGACGTCGACAAAGGCGGGCGGACGTGAAGTCGGATCCACAGACAGGGTTTTGTGAAAGATGTTGGTTCAAGTACACGCCCGGCCCTTCTCCATCATGAATGTCGTGTCTCATATTGCTCATTCTTTGCCCTTGCCTGGTCTTTGTTGACCTATCTCGACGTCGCGTTCGTCCCGACAGTCTGGTACAGCGGCGCAGAGGATGGAATTGGACACCCGGCGGATGAGGTGTTTTTTCTTTGTGTTTTTTTCACTTTCTTTGTCGTCCTTGTTGTTTGTCGTCTTTGTTCAGGGATCGACTATGGAGCAAGGCCGACCATGACCGTTCCGAGCGCACGAATGACCGACCAACAGTCCTTGCCACCGTCCTACCAACAGTCTTTGCGAACGAAATGGGCCATTCCGACGCAGAAGTCTTGCGAGTCCAGTTCAGGACGGGACGTCGTCTGGCCTGCTTGGCCTCAATGGGGTTCAGGCAGACGACGGCCGGGGGAGGGGAGATGGATCGATGATGGTCCTTCGTCCCTTCCTCCATTCCGACTCGAGAGACTGGCAAACGGCTCAAAAGAATCGTCGAGGAAAACAAAATATGGCGCCCACAAAGATTCGATCCAGATCGCCTCATCCGGGTGACCGGACGTGGGTGAGCTCGGCGATGCGCAAGAGGGGGATGACGGCGATCAAGAAGAACTTCCAGTTCGGCAAGGACTGCGGAACGATCGCGGTGCTGCTGTTCTACAACAAGATACACGGGTTCTGGGACGGGTCGGTGTTCATCCCCGACGGAGAATCGCTGCCGGACAACACGGACGAGCTGGTAAGTTGAGCGGTGCATGGCCGGCCCCTCCCGGCGAAAACCAGTTGGTCTGGGGGTAAGCTGCTGACAGTAGATGGCGACTGTAGATTCGAGACGTCGAGCGGAGGCAGGTTATCTCCAACGGAAACCTTGTCCTGAGACCGGCGAGACAGCGGAAGCAGCAGGACAAGGTGAAGCAGGCCAGGGCCACGGGCAGGTGCTACAGGGTCACCAAGCCAGCACCGGCGCCGGGGCCATCGCCTCGCGTGCGCAGCCTGCGCAGCAGACGACGAACCGATGATGGGCCGCTGGGGTCTGGTGCTTCACCAGCTCAGCCTCAGATTACCGTTGCTGGCGATGGGTCCGAGTGCCAGTCCGCGTCCGAGTGTGAGTCTGAGCCCGAGGCGGAAGGTGAAGGCGAAGACAGGGAGGAAGAAGGTGAAGTTGACGATGAAGGTATGACAATCTGGGATGTTCCCGACAGCCCGTCACCGAGGGGAACCCGGCGTCAGAGTCAGCGTCATCAGCATCTCAAGGGTCTTCAGAGTTGTCGAGATAGTCAGGGCCGTCAAGGTCGTCAGGGCCATCGAGATCACCAAGATCTTCCCATTCCTCAAGCTCCACGAGATCCCCAAGTTCGTCAAGTTCGTCAAGTTCGTCAAGTCCGTCGAGGCCGTCGAAATCGTCGCAACCTAGATCTTGATGAGTCTGTACCTCAATTCCAGAATGATGCCGTTCCAAGCACCTATGCGGATGACCTTGTTGGCAGCGCTGAGAGCACCAACGATCATCTCGGCGACAACGGTGGATTTGGTGGCCACAATAATAAACGTCAAGGCCGAGGCCAAGGTCAAGGTCGTGTTCGCGGTCATAGTCGAGGTCGAGGTCGAGGTCGCGGCCGTCGTCGTGGATCTCATGATGAAGAAGGTGAAATGGCGGAACCGGAAAAGAGCGCTGCCTCACGCCATCTGCTTGATCAGACGCCACATGAGCAGGTTGCTGCGACACCGCACAATTCTGTGGAAGATGGAGATGCGGAAGGCGAGCTGTGGGCGGAACCGATGGCGCCCCTCGCTCCCATGGGTACGGCCGGCCCGATGATGGATGACCTCGCAGTTCCCCTAAGCCACGACGATCATACAGCGCCTTCGGGTCTGCCGATGGGTATGGGTATGGGCATGGGTATGGGCATGGGCGTGAGCACGAGCATGGAAGATGATGCCTGGATGCACTCGGCCATCATGGACTTTGGCGACGCGATGGGCATGCCAAACGCGCAGCACTGGGGTGACATGCTGGACTTTGATGCCGACAACATGGGCATGCACATGGACGTAGACCTGGATATGGATTTCATGGATCAGCTTGGTAACGGGCACCTGCCCATCGACATGATCGGCCTCTCCTCCGTCGACCCCGAAGTCATTCCTGCGGCGCGCACAGAAGCCGCAGGGGACCAGGGTGACAATGGACTGGCGAAAGGCAACGTTGATGCTGGCGACGATGCTGCTGAAGCGTTACGGTGCAGTACTGTAACGGTCGATGGCAACGACGTACCCTCCATCCAGTCCGGTGACGTTGGCCTCGGAGCGCCAGCACAGCCTCTGCCGGACAAGACTCATCCTGCAGATAAGACCCATCCTGGGTCGTGGTCGACCACTGTTCCACATGGGCTCGGCAGTTCAGAACGCACCGCGGCTGCGGCCACGGGCGGAGAGCAGCCGGGTCGTCTGGCCGGAAATCAGCTGTTGGCGATCATTGCTAAGGCATTGTCCCAGATGGACGGTCTCGAAAGTGCTGAGCTAGATACCGGCGACAAAGCCCGCTGGCCGATGGAGAGTCGCGGCATGATCAGTATGCCACTCGCAATGTCGGCTTATTGAGCGCGGGCTGCCTCCTCACGCCCACGACGGGTTGCATCCGCTTCGTCTTTTACTGTGCTCTTTCCACCTTTTCTCTTCTTCGGTCGCTTGTTCAATCGGAAATCGAGGACGGAGAGGAGCGGTGAGGCGCAAAACATGCAAGACGGGCGTTGGAGTCACGGAGAGTAAGGACGATATGATGAATGGATGAATGGATGGACGGATGGATGGAAGAAAGAAGGAAAGAGGAAGGAGATGAGAGAAAGGATAGAATGGAACACACAAGTGTACAGAACTGAATGAACATGTCTTTTGATCTATCTATTGGTTGCGTAATTTACCGAGACAAAAGTAATTACAGTTGGCGGTGACAGTGCATGGCTCGCAGGCGGCGCGTAGACTCGGAGCCCTATTGGCAGCAGCCAGGAACAAGGAACAAAACGAGACCGCCACATTCCTTCCCCATCCGTTCGCCTAACCAAAGATAGTCATCTGTGTTTATCGATATCGAGCTGTTATCAGCAGTTTATCGATAACAGGTTCACATCGCAATGAGATGCAATGCAAGGCCGTCACCAAAGGAAAATGAGGCTGTGGTGTTTTTAGCCTTTCTTTGAAGCAGCGTAAATTGATTGCCTAAGTTAATAGAATTGATGTGGGACGGTACAGCTTGCAAGAGGACCAAGTCAGGCCACACTCCAGGGCCTCATGACTGGATGTGGTGCCTGAGGCATTCGTACAATAATCAGAGAGGATGAGCCATAGCGCACGATGCTTGCTGGCGCGTTCCGGACGGCACGAGGGGTGCAAAGAACTGCTTCGGCGGCTATGTCAATGGCTTTTCCTTGTGCTGATAAGACCCGAATCTGGTCACGGTGTCCATCAGTAAGACGAGGGGCTATAAAGGATGATGTCCATGGAAAGATCTATTCTTGCTGTGTTGGCCATGCGTAACGACGCAGTGCATTTCTTGAAGTAGATGACCCAATCGTCACTATTTATACTCAGCCATCCGGCTTCTAGTTTGCTTCTTGTGCTGTACTTTTCTTCCCACACTGCATAACTTAGGCCTCGACTGGCCATATTCCTTATAAGTGAATCTCTACGAAAATCATGTTAACCCTAAAAGATGCTGAGAGAGCCGCTGGGGTTTATACCAGGGCAAATCGAGGCTCAGAGTCCAACCTTATTGACATCTGCATTATCGACACTTCGAATAAAAACAGCAGTTATGACATCGAACTTAGTCAGAGGCTTAGAAAAGTGACCGGCTCCAAGTCTTTACTTTTGGCCTGCAGTTATGGTGGGACTTTAGTGGCGTTAGATTTCTGTGAGGCTCATATGACTTGGAAGGTTTTCAAAGAGCTTAGGCGGAACGGTTATCGACCGTCGTATCGGCGGAGATTGCGCAATCCACTTAGACTTGTTCGTTTGTAGTCGGCATAGGTATTATTCGTAGGTGATTAGACTCAACTCGTCTAATAAAATAGGTTGTCTCGCTCATGTTTTGGAGTCGTATCGCTTGGAGCTGAACCGAGTAGGTGATTGGTCAGAGATATTCCCAGTTCCATATATAGGGCTAGCTACGGTCAGCCTGAGGTCAGTGCAGCGCAAATAAAAAGGGACCACAATCAACAGGGATAAACAATAAGACTACTTGTCTCATTAATTTCTATTACCAAGGAAAAAGAGATGACGCAAATCAGGAATGGAGGGCATCATATGTACAGTTCAATCAGACCTATCAAATACTAATCTCCCGGCAATGTCAAGCAACTGTTCGGCCGGGTTTAGGCATCGCATCACACTTTCGACACGAGCATCAGCTAGAGGCCAAGTGCTTAAAGACATCAATGACTACTTTAGCACATTTGAACCAGCTGACCCAAAACTTCTTACAATGCCCGAAGATAACAGTCCGGCAGGCGTCTTCGTCGAATTATCGAGATTTTACGAGCCATCATGTAAGCTTTTACTGGGAGATCAACTTACCCTATATTCATGCATCAACGTAGGAAGGAGACCTCCTGATGTGAGTGGACTATTGCAGTAAGCTATTTCTCACGTTACAAAATGGGCCAATTTTAGTCATTGGGGTGAGTAACGTATCGAAGCGTACTCCCGTGTACTTAGCCCCTAGGGTAAGACCTGTCAAGAGTGTCAATGGAAGCCAAAACTGGACAATCATGACTCCGTTAACAGGACAACCCATATCAAGCTCACAGCGATCAGAGAAAAAAGGAAGAAAAGAAGGAGGGAATTCATCCTCATCTCGTTACGTGCGGCCAAAAAGGAATCATTCATTTGGTGTTTAAGTGTTGAGGGCCATACCGACGTTTATCGTCTCGTTTCCACACACCATCCACCTCAACCCATCATGAGCATAAGAGACTTGATGAGCAAACAGAACACAAGAACACCACCTATTTTACATTCACTGCTTCTGCGTAGACTAAAGTCGCAACGACATCGGCAGGAGAGCCAACCCGAGGCAATCGAAACTGGTCGAGGGCATGATACACAAACAGTCGCACAAACAATGGACACTAGCTCTTGGTTTGAGCCAGAGCCAATGGACATAGATCGGGAAGAAACGCCGAGAGATACAGAAATGGTTATCCCAACCATCGTAGTGTATCCGCCGTCGGACGATGATTCTGATATGCATGAGGACACGGCGGGTACGGAGATGACCTGTACTGAAAATAGGGTACCGCCGGAGGGTAAATAGGCGGAGAGTAGGCTTGGCCTGGGGAAAGAACGAAAAGAGGGAGAAAGAAATGCGGTTCCCAGGGCACTCAGGTAGGGTGCGGCGCAACTTGATCGAAAAACAGCGTCCGAAGATATGTTAACGGATGGAAGGAAAGTGTCTACAGCTCAGACGCGCTCGAAGGTTTGACAAAGGCTCAAATAGCCCAAATAGCCCTTCGAGGTTGTTAAAACTGGGACCGTCGCCACGTTGGGAGATGGCTTAAGTCAAACGCACCTTTGAATCCGATGGCTCACGGCGAATACATTAGACTCGATGAGAAAAGGCCACTGCAACGCCGCATTCTAGATAGAGATAGAGATAGAGATACAGATAAAGGCAGAGGGTATGGCCATGGAAAAGAAGGCAAGCCGTGGCGGGCACTCAAAAGGCTGGCGAAGACGCCTTACAAAAGAACAAACCATTATCTCGAGGTGCCAAGCTCCAGACCTACTCAACCGATCGTGACCTCGCCGCTGAGACATCATCTCGATCTGTCATCGTATGCTGAGGAGGACAATGCAGAGTCGAAGACTGAAGACCGCCGCAAAGAAGATGATCGCATAATTATCCACTTCAACCACAATCACCCATGTAGAGAAGATGGAGAGGATGATGATCTCCGATGCCTGTGGATAGATTCTAGCGACGATGAGATGGATGACCAGGTGGCACACACATGAATACACTGTACCATACCGTACCGTCTCGTTGATGGCTTTACTGAGGCCGGTCCGAGTCATGTATACTATACCGAGTAGTTGTGGAGGATCTTGTCTCAGCACGAAACCAGATAGCCATTCATGCCCACGTGCTAGCCTAGCCAGTTGTATCTCCCTCCCTCCCTCTCTTTCTCTCCCTGTCTCTCTATTCGAGAGTGAATGTGACCGATTGTGGTGATTGTTGAGATCAAAGCCCGCTTCAGCTTCCTACATCACGTTTCTGAGCATGCTTGTACTGTATGCAAGGTAAGATTGTTAACGATAATATTTCGTATCAAAAGACCTGAAGCTCAGCCAAGGGTATAATTAAAGTCCATATTGGCAAGTTTCAATATGGCCAGTTCCCGATCATCGGTCATATTTTGGACGTACCAAGCACTATCTTGTCACACTACTACACAGATGACCGAGTCTCGCTTATCACGATTCGGGTAACCAAAGGAACTTGCTCCAAATATAGAGGGATGTGATATTGTGCAGTACCTAGGCCAGAAGCCAGATAGAGGCAAACGCAGGATCCCCAGCGTGGATCTCTACCTTCTATGACAAAGCTCAAAACCCATTCGCGGCGTAATCCAGCCATTTCGTATAATATGACATCTTTCACACACACAAAACTTAATCGAAGAGGAGCAGTCGCAAAGATTGAGTTCAGCTAATATGGCCCCGATGCTGCAGCGCTGCACCTGAACTGCTTGACACATAGTAAGTAACCCACGTCTTCATGAAGGAAAGTACGGCTACGGTACCTGAACAACTGGCGTCCCAACTCATTATTCGTGACTGGCCTGCTTATCTATTAACCGTTCACCACTATGTATGAGGAGGCTACTGCCGACGATCCTTCTGCTTCCACACCAACACTGAGAATGATGCAACGACCACATTCTAAGCATGACATTGAGATCCATCTAACTGTCGTGAACGACAGCCGCCCGCAAACTCAAAGCATCCGTGAGATTCCGTTGCTGCCCCGCTTACAACGACTGGTGGCTATATTCCAGCTCTGCGGTGTCAACTTTACCTGGAGCGTCACAAACGGACTTGTAGTCATCAGCCTCCCGCGTCTGACGGCAGATCTGAGCCTGCCCGAGTCGCTTGCCTTTTGGCCATCCTCGATTCAAGGATTGGCTACGGCCTCCACGCTACTGCTCGCGGGCGGCATCGCCGACGTCCTGGGGCCGCGAGTAGTGAACCTGACCGGATGCGTAATCAATGGCATCTTGATGGTCGCCATTGGCCTTGTCAAGAACGGCAAAGAGCTGGTTGTTCTTCGGGCGCTGCAAGGTATCACCATCGCCATGCACTTGGCCAGCTCAGTGGCTCTCGTGAGCAACACTCAACCGCGTGGCCGAGGTCGAAACATGTCGTTTGCCTGCCTAGGCTTGAGTCAACTTCTGGGGTTTACTTTTGGACTCATTGTAGGTGGCGTGTTGGTTGATGGTGTTGGATGGCGTTCGGGGTGGTATCTCTGCGGAGGCGTGACTGTGCTTTTGTTTGGCGTGGGCATATGGTCGTTGCCAGAATCAACACGGTTCGATTCCTTCCGAGATACTCTGCACAGCTTGAGGAACAGAGTCGACTGGGTAGGGACACTGCTTGCCTCGGCCTTCATGGCTCTGCTGTGCTACTTCTTATCGTGAGTTGGCAGTCTCGGACCAAGGAAAAGGGTTCCACTAACCAAACCAAACCAAGCGTAATCGGCACCGATCTTCATCGTATCAAAGAAGCAGGCAGCATCGTCCTTCTTTGCCTATGCTTCGTGATGGCACCCCTCTTCGTCAGTTGGATGCACTTTCAAGTCAAAAGAGATAAGCCAGCGCTGATTCCCAATGACCTCTGGGCCAACAGCGCGTTCGCAGCCATCTGCGGCACCGTCGCACTGTCATTCGCGGCGTTGAACTCAATGGACCTCATGACTAGTCTCTAGTAAGCTAGGACGCGAGATACCTACTGGTCTCTAGGTTTTGCTAACTCTAAACATCAGTTTCCAGGAGGTTCAGCACCTCTCGGCCCTCGATGCGTCTATTCGTATCCTGCCCAGCGCTGTCGTCGGACTGGTGCTCAACTTGACCACAGGCTTTGTCGTAAACAAGGTGCCGGCTTTCTGGCTCGTGGTCGTTACCACTCTACTGTCATCAGGTTCGCCCCTTCTTATGGCTTCGATCCAGCCCGGACAGTCTTATTGGACTGGGGCCTTCTTTGCGCAGATTCTCCTCCCGTTCTCTTTCGATATCCTCTTCACGGTTGGGCATCTTATAGTCACCGAAGCGTTTCCGGATGGACATCAATCTCGAGCAGGCTCTGTTTTTTACACAGCTGCGCAGTTTGGAAACGCCGCGGGTTTAGCCATAACGCAGGCGGTTTCGACCTTATTCACGAAGAAGCATGCCCACCTTGAATATTCTGGAGCGCTTCTACACGGTTTGCGTGCAGGGTTCTGGGCCACATTCATCCAAGCGCTTATGTGTCTGCTTATTGGAGTAATCGGGTTGAGAAGAGCGGGAAAAGTCGGGCTAGCACGCAACTGATTTTGTCATGCTGTGCTCACATTGGAATGACGAAGTCGTCGGACTGCACGAACGATTACGCTCATCGTGCATGAGAACAATTCGCGAGGTGTGAAGGGAGAAGGTACACCGGGGTTGAAGGACCGATGAAACGTGTAACTATAATGTGGCCGTTTCTTCATGGATCATCGATAACGTTTAGAAGAAGATAGGATAGGAAGAGATGAGAAGCGCACGACAAGATGGCGATAAGACAACGTCAAGATGAGGCTGATTGGGCATGGGCCATTTTGGATGTTTCCTTTGTCTTACAGTCCAAATCAACTGTTGTACGTTTGACTCAGAAGGAGGGGACTCGAGTTTTAATGATACAGTTTACATATCGTCTGTTGTCCTACGTCTTGTGCATGGCTAGTGGGGCAGTTGAAGCTAGTGTGTGTCTAAGCGATGTCGACATCGCAACGTCTTACACCACCTACACCTACCAGGAATAGCTACTATTGTCGTTCACTAGCAACAAAAGTGACAAGAACCTCAATGCGATTTCTCCTATACTTTGCTGTACAGCCTTAGCAATCGCCGGGGGACCCCTGGCTTCTCTGTGTAATGCAATGTCTCACAGGATGGGCCGTGCCGGGGACCACTTCCTGATACTAGAAGAAGTCGGAAGATCATCCCCTGAAGCTACCAATCTTTCGCGGCGCTGCTTCTTTGCTTCTGCCTTTCCGTACTTGCAAGCGTTGCTGCTCAACAGCTATAAGAACAAGCTTGTCTCCCACCTGGATGTTTTACAATTCCACCACCTTTACTCCATTTCGTCTATCTTCGTCGTCTGTCCTCGTCGTCTGTCCTCGTCTTGAGGTGCTTTTCGTCTCCTCCTCCACCTATCCTCCTTGTTCGTCGTCGTTTTCAACTTCGTTTCTCTTCCTGCTTGATACCGTCACGCCCCTACACGTCCTCCTGGCCATAGATCCACCAAACGGCAACGCAGTCTTCTGGGTGCGGTGAGCCCGGTCACTTACTGTCTCGCGAATCATTTCACTCCGCAGAAATGCCAACCACTTCTTCGCAAGAGGAGGAAGGTCTCACATCGGGCAAACCTGCAGCTGCCAATCGGCGAAGATCACGTTGGAGACGTCTCCTTCAATGCAGCGAGAACACCCTTTATGGCCTTCTTCGGAAAAACTCCGATAAAGCTCTGTTCACTCGACCTGATAAATGGACAGATTTACACGCCCGGTTACTGGATGCGCGATGGGAGGAGTTATCACCATGTGATACACCTCAACCTGCAGTGCCCCCAGGCGCGTCATCGTCGTCAGAAACCATCTGGAGTCTTTGCAACGAGCTTACAAATATTTTAAACCCTGATTTATCCTCTACTAGCTTATCCAATGCTGTCAAAACCGCCTTCGGGACATTGTGGCCAGCAGCCTTCGGCAACCCACGTCGCCTCTCTACATTTGATCTGTGCTTTGGCAATTGTGTCTACCTTGGTGCGGTGGAAGTGCACGCCGCATGGTGTTTCCCCCGTGACGGGACAGAGTCTTGTCCCACGGTCGCCTACATTGGCAAGAACCAGCTGGAGTCAGCGCGAAGCACGATGTTCTCTGTTCGCGACGATCCGCGAGGGAGACCGAACAGCCCTTCGATCCGTCTCCAGGAACTAATGGCTCGCAAGCTCAAACCTTTGAACTCGGACCGTGATGCGTATCTTATCGCCGTATTTCTGGGGATGGCGCAGACATACTTTTACGGGCCCTTACCTATTACGAGCAAACGCAAGCGGATGGTTAGACTAAAGGAAAATGTTCGACAACATCCAGAGTTTCGTGATCTTGAATTGAAGATCATCACTCACGACACCGATACATTAGAGTTTATCATCTATACCGGATATGTGACGAAAGAGTTTCTAAAAGCATTCCATAGTCCTTTCGATGCTTCCTTGTCCGGAATCGAGATCAAATACACCCGAGTTCCTGTCTGGCTACTCCTCGGTTTGCGTGAAAGACTCGGTGAAGGCTTGGGCCACAAGATTGTCGGAACTTTCAACAAGGAAGAGATGGAGACGTGGGCGGAAGATCCAGAGGAGGAATGTGGAGAGAAGCCAAGGGGAAGAAAGAGAGAGCGATGTCCCGACGACGACATCTCGTGTGACAAAAACAAGCGCCTGTGTGTGTCAAAAAATAGGGATCGAGCATAAAGCCCGTATTGTGTGAAATAAGGGACTTGTAGTTGTCATTAGACCGTGGTATCTATCAGAAGACGCATCGTTTTGTGACGAGACGGTAACAGGAGGTCCGTATGTGGCACATCATCGCATACTCCTCTGACTGGGAAGAGTCATGAAGCCTGCAGGATATGATTCCGTACATTGCCACACGGGAACAAGTTCAGGCACATCGCCCATGGCGAACTCAGCCGAAGACCAAGGTAGACAGAGATGCACCACTAGCCATGAAGGAATTGATTCTGTATACTCTAGATACATGGTTAAGCTCTGTCTCTTTCTCCGTTTCCTGTATGGGTGTATGCGGCTGGAGACTGCCGTTTTCTTATGTCTATCTAGAGCCAAGGTATTGGTTGACGACCACCACAACCACCATAGAAACGTTTACTATATCCAAATCTGGTCATGGTTGTGACGTGGTTGACATATCACCATGTCGGTACAACTCTCGTCAATCAATCAAACGGAGTAGATGATGAATCCTTTATATGGTAGAAACAGTGGACAGCCTAACAAGGAATTATAGCAAGAAAAGGATTGGGTATCGCAAATGCTTCACTAAATGTTTGTTTGCAATACAGGAGAGCTCTCTAGCGGATTCTACCACAACTGTAACCTGCTCGAGTCCAACTAGCGTGGTAATACATCACGAGGCAAGCAAGCTTACTAAAAGCCTCTATCTCGGAGAAATTTCCTCAGCTATATCGTAGATCTCGTACTGTATGTCTCGCATGTATCGTCTCATACGCCACTTTTCCTTTCTCATGCGCTCCATTTCCTCTATCATATACTCTACTTCCTGGGCCATGTCATCCAGTCTTGTGGCTAGGGAATCGGAGTGGTGCTGGCTTCGCGAGCCACCGCCAACGTTTCGACGGCGAGGACAGGGCGTGGGAGACTGATCTGGGCTGGCGAGACTGGCCTCGCCAATACTTGGATATGCTCTATGTGTCCCCCGCCTTGTTATTCGTCCGTCCATGTGATTCGGCATTGGTCGAGAACCTGGAGGTGTTTGTGCGATGGAGATTGCGCTACCCCCATCGGAATTAGATTCGATGAAGCTATCGTCGTCATCGCTTTCGTCTAGATGTTGCTCATTATATCCTACAAGATATTTAGACCTGGCAGTACATGGTGACAAGATCAATACCCATACCTAGAGCCGGGCCCGTCTCTCTCGACGGAGGAGCGAAGGCTTGGAGGTTACGATGGTTGCCATACATCATCAGGTATTTGCACGAAGAGTATACAGTCACTGGCAAGAGAGACGGTTGTCCTGACGGGAACGAAAGTCTCAGAGAAGATTGGTCATGCCATATATATATATATATACTACTGGTGTACGGCGTGCATTGATGTGCTATCTTCTCATGAGGCCAAATGACCGAGTTACTCGTAAGGTTTCGGCAGAAGTCAGCCCTCACTCTGCGTGTCAAACGCCAAAGCTGCCGAAAATGGGCCTGAAGACTTGCCGAGAAAGCAAGATCGATACAGCATGGCCGCTAACAAGTGATACGGTCATGCTCCACCACCGGTACTGTACAGTACAGCACAATAAAATTCGTCGGACACGAAAGATAGCGATTCACGTGTGGCCGCCGAAACGAACGTACAGGAACAGCCGTTTTCGAATACAGAGTCGGACGTTCAGGGAAAGAAAGAGAAAGAAGAAACAGAGTCAGGAAAGGAAAATATCGCAAGCATAAAGGGTGCTATTGTACTGTACATACCATCTACACACACATAGCTGTTATCGGTAGATAGTCCAATAACCGATTTTGTATCATTGATGCGTCGTGAAACTTACCATGCGGACTGACAAACCTTTCTAGGATCCTCTCAGAAAGGGAAAAGAAAGAAAAGAAGAAGTTTAACATATATATAGTAAGACCGACAATAAAACTGACCGCTCAGCACGATGCCTGCTTTGAGTTTCGGCAGCGGAGACCGTTGATACGTATTCTGAACATCAATTGTCATCCTCCACATCCTGCGCACGTCATCAATGAAGGAATATATCAAAAGCGGGTTTGGTCCCGACCACGGACCTGAGGCTTCGCAAACCATTCGTAGAGTAGATTACCAAGTGCAGCAGCTTGGCGGTAGAACCAGCGTTTCCCACCCTTCAATTACTTGCGTGAAACGGTGTGATGATGAAGTGTCACTTCGAAGAAGAATCGTAGAGCTCAATCGGGAGAATGGCACCTTGCAACATGAGGATGAGTATTTTGCAGCGTTGGCTAACGATGTGCTAGTATTGCTTAAAGCGTCAGTTCGCTCCCATGTCTCTAGCATCCCAGACTCGGTTCGTGGTGATGACGCTATTGCTGCCAAGGGGAGCCAACTAGCCAGTAATGCCTCGCAGGATTTTGTGCATCAGCACCTACGTAATGATGTCTCCTTGAGCTTCGAGCGGCGCAAAGCTTCACTTGGCGCCATTCCCGATGCACAAGAGCCCAAGGTAACCGTGACCCCTTCGTGGAACTCGAGCGTAAGGAATCGACCGTTGCCGCCAACTCCAAATCCGATGTTGAAGTCCATGCTTGAGAAGGTAGAGATCGATCTCATAAGACAGAACGGGATGATGAGGCAGTCGATCTTGCTGAACAGGAAGCTCTTCTACAGGGTGCTACTGCGCATACTCTCTCAGGTGCGACAGTTAGCCTCCGCCCTTCGATCGGTCGTCCAGGAGGCAAACCTCCTGATAGAGCAGTCGAACAACGATTGGCAGCAGAACATACAGGCCGTCACGGAAGAAGAACCAGAAGAGCCAGAAAGAAGGCTTACGGGGCCTGAACTAGCCGAATGGTTCGAATCCGAAGGGCAGGTCTGCAGCATTGCGAACTGGCGGTTGGGATTGAATATCAGAGACTCGGCCACAAGCTTGAGCTCTGATATTGTGTCGCTGGAGCAGAGCCGCAGACTAAGTGACTGCATGCTCGGCCCTGCCACGCAGTCAGTAGGTAGAGATTTTGATCTAGCAGGCAGCGTACCTATAGGTGCCGTAGATTGTGACGAGAGAGAAGGCGCCGATGTCCAAAGTCAGGCTTGGCCATATGTAGAGCCTCTCCGGATTGCTCATCAGCAACACGAACCAGTTCACTATCGGCATCACCATGCCGTGCGCTCAGAATCAAGCTCGAGACGACAGCTCACAATGCTTCAGTATGAGCGCCAGTACTACGAAATACTGATCAACGAGGCATACGCCCGGTTCTTACCTACAATAAGACATCAGATTCGAGAGGCCCAAAGTGTTCTGCACGACTACGGAGCCGAGGAGGATCGGTTGAGAAGTTTGCTTCAGCAGCAGATCAAACTCCGAACCACCCGAGCTTCGGATGGCTGCGGATGAAACCGAGATAGCCATCACCGTTGCGTAGGTAGAGTCCACCACTCACTAGTCTCTCGTGATTTTGTCTCTTTTCGTTTCCTAACTTGCGTTCTTTTTCGGACCCATACTGTTGAGTCTCCGCAATCTCCGTATGCTGAGATTGAAGCGTGTGGGTTGATGGAAATGGATAGCCTACCTCAACTATGACTGTAGAGTACAGTACAGAAGAAGGCCGATATAGTATTGTAGAAGTTTGTGCTGTGCATACCATGCTATAATGTACACGGTATCAACTTGACCTCTTTTGTCTTCCGATAAGTGTCAATGTCTAAGCGGTTTAGATGCCGTGACTAGGTCTGTTTCAGCTTTAGAGGTTGGACTTCCTATCCGACCGAGTGGTCTGTGTTCTTACCTTGTGTTGTAACTTACCCTCGAGCCCTCACTCCCCCTTCTTGTGTGCATATCAAACATCGCGTCAGAAGATGGCATCCGCGTTCCTCTTGCGAGTTTTGCCCTCGAAGCTGTTGAGCCCGCACAAAGAGAGACAGATGGAATCCACCAACAGCACCACCGCATACCAAACAGGAAAGACAACACGTCCAGTTCTTCTCCCGTTTCGACAGATGCCGCAATGGTTTCAACTCGAATCCAGCCAGTGGATCCTCCACGGCTACAGACCCATCTCGGGCTCTGTTCTTACCTCGATCCGCAGTTTGTTGCATATTCACAACGAGTCGGTGAACATCTACTCCCACCTCGTTCCAGCCTTTCTCTTCTTGGCCAGCGAACGGCGTATCCAGCAGTACCTTCCTGGAGAGGCCTCTGAGTCTATCAACGCCGATTCCGTCGTCTTGTCCATCTTCGTGTTGACGGCCGTCACTTGCTTGCTGTTGTCGGCGACGTATCACACCTTGATGAACCACTCCCAACGCGTGCATCATTTCTGCCTGCAACTGGACATGCTGGGTATAGCCGTCTTCATATCGGGTGATCAGGTATTGGGAACGTACATGATATTCTGGTGCGAGACTTTGCTACGAGATGTTTACTGGTTGATGGTTAGTTGCCCTCCTCGTGCATACCTTTGTTTCGCAACATCTAACCTGGTACCTACCTGTGTCTGACAATCAATCTTCTGTTCTTGGGTAGCAGACCGCAGTTTCTGGCATAATGACCCTCCTCGTGACGCTGCACTCCACGTTTAAGGGCCCGAAATATCGTCTCTTCCGAGCATCCACGTTCGTGGCGGCTGGCTTGTCCGGCGTCGCGCCCTTGATCCATGGCATCAACAGGTTCGGCGTGGCACAGATGATGAGAAAGGCGTTGCTCTACACGCTTGCAAAAGCGGCCTGTCTTCTTTCGGGCACTTTGATTTACGCGGTAAGCCTCCCAGATAGCCTCCCAGATAGCCTTCCAGCTTCGCGAACAAGGAAAAGGGCGACGCTGACATAAACGGCTCTGAAGACCAGGTTTCCCGAAAGACGATTTCCTGGCTACTTCGATCTGTGGGGTTCCCACTCTATCTTTCACGTCTTGGTCGTTTGCGCGGCGGTGGTCCAATTGATAGGGTATCTGCATGCCTTTGAACATGTGCACAAAAGTCTGTCTTGTTCTTCTTCTTGAGCTATGTATGTATGTCAATATGCAGCTGCGAACCATTAGAGTCGGTTTTTGAACGCCCGTTGTGCCATCCTACACTATGTTACCGGGTCGTAAGAAGTTGAATGCCTGCAGCGAGATGACAATGACGCTGCAGGAGGACAAGATGACCGTGACTCCTGCTGAGGAAGGGCTCAAGTACGTCGACAAGCCGATCACGGTCGGTGTATCACAGGCAAACGTAAGCATGCTATGGCTTGTACTTCTGTGCCAACATGATAGGTTCTAAAACCAGTGATATCTTGGCTATGTAGTAGCTTGTTGTCATCGTGTCAGGTCTACATGTGCGCAAGGCAAGGCTCCCATAGACTCACCAATGGCGCAGAACACAATCTTGTTCCGTCGTCTGCCTGATACTTCCTGAAATACAACCCTCAAGAACAGGGAAGACAAGCGTCTAGTGCAGAGAGCCCGAAGAAGGTAAATAGCTTCTATTTTCAGCCGCGAGGGGCACCAACACAATGTGTCCAGGGCATCGATCTATAACAGGACGTTTTCTTCTTTGCTTGCGCGAAGCCGACTTGGTATGCGCGTATGGGTTTCGTCTTATCGTGGCTGCTTCTTCTTTCTGCGTGCAATAAATACAATTCTTCTACACTTGTTCTTCTGCCGAGACGATGATCTGTCCCGATCACTAGTCGCTCTCCGAAGAGATCACCGAACACCTTTAGGCCTAGAAAACCCAAGACAAGAATATGCCTCGAGTCGCTTTGGACCCGCCGACACATCTCATCGATGTCCCGGCTGGCCGCGCCAGCGAGCGCTTCTATATCCCCATTTACAATGTAAGCAAATCAGCTTTAACAGTCGCCTACCCACAGTCATGTTTGTCCAACCTCACTAACATCATCTCAGATCCCTTTCGGAGGCGCAAGGGAGCTCCTGGGCCACTGGCTGCAGGACTGTGGCGTTGCGGATTGGCAGTTCCACAATGATGCCAGGTCAGGATGGGTCTGCCTCGTGGATGAAATGGACTTTGAAGCTACACTCGGTTCGTTCTCACGCCGACCGACATGACTGATGATCGATGTGGTCTAATTGGGCGGCGGCAGAGAGGTTACAGGAAGTGAAGCAACTGCACCCGAAACTCGAATACTCAGGCGTCAACAGGCTGAAGAGTATCAAGCTCGAGGTCATCGATGGCACGCAAACCCAGCCCAGATTTGTCCGATTGTATCCAAGCAGTGCCAAAAGCGCGCTGGGTCGCAGTGATGATCTGATTGACTGGATCAGGTTGGACCTACCCGCTACTGACGTAAGCAAAACGCAGAGATTCTTGTTGACAGGACTGGCTTCACGCCCAAACATCCACGAGTTGAACGTGTGGTTGCGTTGGAAGCTTGGATCAGATTGTCTGCTGGTCGTCAACTCGCGCATCGCTCACATAGGCGCAACACGCGCGCTGGTCTTCATCTGCACGCTAGCCAGGACAGATGGCTTGTCTGCGGACAAGATAGATGAGTTGCTCGAGGGGGCGATGTTTGGCAGCGAAACCGTGAGGGTCCTCGTTGAACGGCGCGACAGCTTCCCTGTGGCATCGGAACGTCAACGAGATGCGATGCCCCTCGTGGCTTTGGGATCGTCAAGATTGCCGTCTCGCTGGCCGAGCATGGTCTCAGGATGGAATCGGCGACTTGATGAAGAAAAACTGAAGCGCCAATTAGAAGTAGTTCCCGAGTAGCATGATGTTTGTCTGTTGATTGTAAGTCTCCAAAATGAGGTCTTCCAGATGCGGATGCCTCAGCTGTGAGACGGAGTTGCACGACTGCAGTCGTATCAGACGTCGAGTATGGCCCGTAGATCGACCATCACTCCCGCCTTTTTACATGAAGCGCGATGGCCTGGTTCAACAGTATGTAGCCACAGAGCTACTCGTTCTGGGAAGGGGTGATTGAGGTTGGCCAGATAGGACCATGAAGATATCTCAGTGCAGCGGCTGTGTACGGAACGAGCGATTTCTCTCCATGTGAAGAACAAGAAGAATAGTCACAATAGTGATGATGATACCCAAGACAGGGACCAATAGAAGAAGCTTCTCACCATTATTCGTGTTCTAAATAGAAAGCAGGGCAACAAAATGTTATTCCTCGAAGGTACTAGTCCTGCAGCTCTTGGGATGATGCTCCTCTTTGGATTGCCGCTCGATAGGAGGACATTCTGAGTTGGTGACAATACCCAGATACTTCTCTCTGCCGCTCTTGCCTATCAGTTCCGAACACAGGTCCAGACGTCGAAATGCCATGGCATCCAACACCAATGCTTAAAGGGACATTGGAATGGTTACTCGTTATGCCAGAATGACAAGAGCTCTAGAGACTTCTGAGCAAATCCCACCCCCCATGTGTGGCTGGATAGGAAACGCTGAAGCCTAGGAATCTTCTGACTGCTCTGGTCTTCCGCAATGACCATCGGCAGCTCCAGTATATAGATTTGAATGCAGCCATACGGATTCCATACCGTACTCGCCGTGCACCCATGTTACGTTGGTTATATTCCCATACCTTGGCCATCCTGAGTCCAATCACCCCTTACCCCTTTATTTCTTGATCCTTCCTCATGTGTATTTTCTCCCATCAACCAACAGACAGCTGTCCATGCGTGGGCTCCTCCTTTCCGGTTTACAGTTCCTACCGGCCCTGGTCACATTGCTTTTTCCAATCCACTCGTCAAGCCTGAGTGTTGTCTAGGTTGACACAAGGCAGCCAAGTACTCTGCTGCCACTCAACATGAACCCTAAGCGCCACCTATCCCCTGTAGCCCACCTTTGACCACTCCCTCTCGGTCGTTACTACTATATATATATAAGTCGCCACTCAGTCGCTTCAAGAGCTTTGTTATTACAACTCTCTAGTCTTGAAGCAAGGCTTGGCTACGACATACTACAGTCTCTGCTTTATCTACAACCTGATCTCACCACCACCTACCTTACCCCAACCAAGGGCAAAGCCCAAACACCTGCCAATCAATCAGTCCACAAAGTCCTTTCTGACGAGCCAAAGACTGCCAACAAGCAAGGGCCTAATAAAGCTGTGCTATAGCCAGTCGAAGATCTACCTGACCATTGTTTACTGCTCACCCTTGGTATCATTTTCAACATATCTGCCTCGAGGACACGACAATACGTGACAAAGATGAACATGAAGCTCATGACACTGGACAGCATCGTGTCTGATACCCATCGGTTCGAGTGCGCCTGGCCGGGGTGCTCAAAGGTCTGCTGCTCGAACGTACACGGTGCCAACTTTGCTTGCTGACTTCTAATCCAGAGATATACGCGGCGGTATGATGTTGGGAGACATTATCGTAAACATACTAACGAAAAGAAACATCATTGCTATGTTCCTGAATGCGGGAAGAGTTATTTTGAGAAAAGCCAGTTGACTATTCATATTCGGAAGCATACAGGGGAAAGGCCCTATCAATGTGTGGCCTTTGGCTGTGGCGAACAGTTCTCTAATGTGAGTTCGGAATAGATCTAGCTACTGGTCGGCAACTGACAAACAAACTTAGCCTTCGTCTCTTGCACGGCACCAGCGTAGTCACAACCCAACACCATCGTACAGATGCACCCACAATGGCTGCCCCAAGGCGTAAGTTCTAACAATCCTATCGAAATAATCATTTTCTCACACGCAATACAGCTATCGCGCAAAGGCTACCCTGGTCAAACATCGGCAAAGAATGCACGAGCAAGAAGCGAACCCCAAATACATCAATGATGGTTCCTCAGACTTTGATTGTCAAAAGTTCCACCCTGATCTCAACCATTCTTCCATAGCCAGGTCGCCTCGTGGCACGATTGCAGAGGTTGCAGTAAGATCCCACGGCGCGATGCATCCTGCACCCTCCTACGTCGACTCCAAGGCGGAGATCAACGGTCACCAACCTGGATTCTTCACCACTATAGCTCAGGAGCATCACGAGGCTGCAGTGTCCGAACAACAAGCCCACCCCCAGCCTATTCTCGCAGTAGGAGCCATGTCGCAACCAGCATACTGCGTAAACGGTCAATATGACGACACTTTTGCTTCTGCGGCAAATCCATTGCTTTTCTACTGCCTCCAAGGCTATCTACCTGAGTCATACGTTGACGATATGCCCTATTTAACAGAGACTTCGACGTCGGTCCAGAGCAGCCCCGACACTTTCCCTAACACCTCGGGCTATAGCTCTATGATTTAAGACGGCTTTTATACCCACTAACCTACTTAAAACTACGCGGAACAACTTCCGCAGGTAATAGTGCCAGGACCACAAGACATGCCTGCTGAAGTCGAAGACTTCTATAAGCTGTCATTGTCGCCGCAACAAAAGCAATGGACGCTTTACGGCCCTCCGGTCGGGCGTATAACCACTGGATAACTGCCTGTAGACGAGAGATGCAGCATACCAACCACTTTGGAATACATCCTGTTGTCTGTATCATTTACTACTCTTGCTATCCGTTGTTACGCCGGTAACGAGATGTATTTGTCGAATTCGAGCCGGGCGTTTGTCATCATAGCCAGTACATTTCACCAATTGCGATATCTTTGGCGCTGGGATGAAGGGCATAGTACCGACACTGGTTCTGGCCCAATGAAGAAAAGCAGAATTATAATTTAGAAGTAGTCCATGAATAGAATACTGCTTGTTCACTGATCGCGGTTCCCTGCAACGATGCCTCCCACACATGAAGTGCAACGATGTGGAGCTTGACATATGCCTCATTTAGCGCGTCGGTACCATGAGCACTATCCACTAAACGTCAGAAATGTTGTTGGCGGACCGGTGCGTACAGTCACTATAACGGAAAGAGTCTATAGGGATGAGAACTGAAATACTGTTTATTCAGGACTAAGGAAGGAGGCTACCGATGATTTGGACTGTGGTGACTTGCATGCATCTAGGCCTTGATGATCAATAAAGCGGACAGCCACATGCCCGAAGATGACGGAGACTTGTGGGAAATGAGACAATCTCTCGCTATCCATGAGAGTAGGCACCGAATATGAGACCATCGCGTAATCCAAAGCAATCGCCGCCCAATGTTTATTTCGATGTGGTAGCTGGACCGGAAAGCTTTTCCTATTGTCGGTTGTTGAGGTTCTCACCCGAGCGGTGCGCGTCGAGATGTCTGTTAAAGGCCGATGTCAGTATTCACGCTCGAGATTGTACAGTGCGATGAGATCAAACAAGGGTTCAAGAGGGGACATACCGTTCGAGAGAATCCGGGTATTTATAGCGAACCTTTTGATTAGGGCAAATGGGGCATATATGTTTCGGAGACTCATGAACTATAGCATGGCGTTTTAACCCCTTTTTCTTCTTAAAACCCTGGCCATGCTTACTTTTGTCGCAGTCCTTTCTTGGACAATAATGCAGTTTCTTTGAGGAGTCAACAACAATGTGATGCGCCAGGTATTCCTTTCTGGTGCAAGAATTAACTTGATAATACCTGATCTGGTATGGATGGTAACGGGAATGAGACGGCTGACATGCGGCTCTCTTAGCACCCTTGTTGTCAGTGGTGGTAGTAGAGTTGACTGGAGTGAAACAGTTGGTCGTAGGGGCGCCATGATCCACATTTGGAGCCACAGCTGTATTGTTGCTGCCCTCCTTGGTGATAGCAGGAGGGTGGACAGGAATGGAACAATGCCAGGAGCTTTCAGCTGGTAGATTAGGCGATGGCGGCGATGGCCGAGAATAGGTAGATTCAAGGTCCTGTTTGGACAAAGGTCTCTTGGCTAGATCCCCGTAGGCCTCACTAAAAGCAGGCAGGTTGCGAGGAAGCTGTGAGGGCAGAACACTTTTGAGTTTGTTTTGACGGGGTGGTGGCAGGTGTCCGCTCCGCACTACCGCTGCTGTTGTTGCACGGGAGTTGTCCGGGACGTCATCGGGAACGTGATAGAACGGCCGTTCTGGCCGACACTCAGCTGTTGGGTCGAGTCGATGGTTGATCATCTGTTCAGACAGCCGCTGCGTTCTTTCCTCTGGAACAGTCTGATCTATGACCCGCAGAGCATGATGTGACGAATGTGATCGTGAGTAGACGTCAGCCCCTTGACCGATTTGGTAGGTCTGTTGAGGTCCTGGTGGATGCGTCCATACATCTCTTGACTGGGTCTGGATATCCTGGAAGTCCATCGCTTCGGAACTGTCCTTCAATGGTTTGTATGGTTCCCGTATAGGTACTTCATGTCCTCCATTTCCTCGAACGGACTCACGCTTGTCGATCCAGGCATCAGTCAGCGCTTCTATTCCTGACTTGTACGCGCCTTCATGAATGCGATGATGTTGTGGTTTGTTTCCGACATGATCATATGTCCTTCCTGCTGACTTGGCTGCGACTTCGGCGAGCCTGATGAGTGTGAGTCTCTGAAGCCTACTCAAGTCATCATCTCTGTTGACACCACTGGATAAGAACGTATGTGGTCGAGTAAAGGCTGAGCATGTTTTTTTGACGTTGTCGATCTTCATGGGGGGAGCGTGCCAAGTTCCTCCGCATATCCGTGCTTGGCTGGTAAAGGAACCAGCATAATAACCTGACAGCATTTATGGGAAGCCTCCTATTCACTGGAAGTATGTGATACTGCGGTGAACGTCTTGGGCGGCAAATCTTGGTGGAGGGGATGGAAGAGATGGAAGAGACGAAAGACACGGAAGACATCGATTGATGTAGACGTCCGCAGGGCGAGATTTACTACATAGATGCTGACAGAAACATTACCCCTATTTAATCGCATTTGCAAGGTAAAAGTATGGACAAGCAACAGCTTCTTGACCCTCCTCTCTGCAGGGTCTAAGATCAGTGCTCATCCCTCAGAAACACGCTGTCGTCTGAGCACCTGAACTGACCCTCTCTCAGGGACAGGGCAGGTAATACTAGATACATTGGCTGTAGCCTGGCCAGAAGGCCAGTGATGCGAGATGACCCTTGCCTTGATAATGCTTGTTGGTAGGGCTAGGATGATATGACGCAAGGGTTCCGTGCACCGCGTAATTGCGATTGCAATCCGATGCAAGGTCCCAGATTCAACGGTGACAGGGTATTGCTTCTTTCCTTTTCAGCAACCCAAGCAAAAGCTTGCTCAGAGATTGCTGGCAAGATTACGAAGTGCCAACCCTGGCAGGGATGCTTCCAAGGAATATGTCTTATGCGTTTATGAGGCAGAGATAACAGACCCAGCGTTCACTCGTCTTGTACTTGGCTTCCACGTGACACGCGTAAGAACTACTGAGGGTTGAGATTGCCGTATCTCATCTGCGGCAGTCAATCTCTACTTGCTATGGCTGTGGATTCGGCTCCTCAACGCGATCGCTGGCGGCTAGGTCTTTTATTCCCCCCTACATTCTGCCATGACGTAGTGGAAAGCACGCCCTGATAAGAATAGTTGAAAGTTATTTAATTTTAATTTTGAGCGTCGGCCCCCTATCTCTCCCAGGGTTGATCCTCTCCATTGCTCTTGTTTGAACAATGTTGAAGTCATGGTATGTGTACTTCCAAATGCTGCTCTTGAAATGACAATGAGATCATCTTCCACAATGCTCCTTCGCCATCGCTGGTGTGGCTTTGATGGACAAAAAGAAAAAATATACCGTCTCCTACTTCGCTGGAACCTGCCAAAAGGACATCTACGAAACATGCTGAAGGTGGCAAGACGGGCAGGATAGTGAGAAGAGAACAAGTCGAGCTAGGGAATCCAATAATGAAAAGCTGCTTTGCCTTACACCGAGTCTACCCCTCGTCGGTCATTAAATCCATGGTTTGTAAAGTAGAACGAATTTGAATAAATCATACCATGATTGAGACTAAACTATAGATCAGGATGCCACTCAACTTGGTCCGATAGTTACCATAGATTAAGCCCTATTAACTATCACTAGCATCATAAAATACTTCGCTTCCTGTCAGGAAAGCCACAGCAGATCATCATGCCGTCCCCATGCCAGCCCCCCACGCTGCCGCCTGCGAATACAAATCGTCGGTCTCAGTTCGAATTTCCATTGGTTTCTGGTATGTAAGAGCCAAGAATGGATGGCACGGACAGGGCCAAGACACAAGGGAAATGGATCTATTGAGTCTTGGTTTGTCTGATAATGAACATGATGCCACAGTATATACCTTCTAGCGCAGGTGCAATGATGCTACCCTCGGCGTCTCATCTCCCTTCATATCGCAGGCCTCGCATTTCATCGTTGGATCATGACGGTTTTTGATAATTTTATTGTAATGGCTGCGAAGAGCCTTGTAGTTGTCTGAGTCTCTATATTGACGCTGCCGGATATCGTACGTATACAGATAACAGGCATCACTGCAAAATTGGAGTTCCCATCCTTGCAGGCTGATGGAGCAGATGTTTGATACCGATTTGTCTGGTTGGATATCCAGCCCAAGACCAGCAACAGGGTCCGTTTGTTCTACAGAATCTTCTCCCCACACAAGGTAGGCGGAGTGCCTCTTTCGGCCAGAAACTACACTCAATCGCTCGGGCCATCTCGTGTATATCCCATTCGCGGTTGAGCCCGTGACAGCACAATGCGCGTTCAGAGTTATACTGTGAGATTTGAAAGCATAATCATATTGGATCACACCTCCATGGGAATGCATAGCGTGTGGCTGTAGGCATTCTTTGAACAGATGGGGGTTTGCAGCGCCATCGTACACCAGAGCTAGATGAGCTCTCCGACGAGGGGTGGCACCATCTCGAAGAATGTCATTCAGGGCGCTTCCAACGAGAATCGGTGGATTTCCGTTTTTACAAGCTTCCTTCAACCACCGAAAGCTCTTGAAGAATAATTTCCATATATCGGGTATTTCCAGGCCGGTTTTGAGAAGACGAGGCAATCGCCAATTGACCACTATACCTTCCTTACGTGCGCGATGTATTTTACTAACGTTCATGTTCTTTTCCTTAGGACTCCATATCAAGTAGCAGGACAGGAAATGTAGGTATCATTTATACCTATGGGCTTTGAAGCATATAATGACTAAAATTAGAAAGTACGACAGGCAGGCTGGATAAATGGTAGACGGGCGTTCGCCGAACGAGCAAAATTTCACATAAAGTGCAACATTAATATCGCTGATGAAACTCCAGTTCTGGATGGTGGAAGTCAGTGTTAATGACCGTCGCAGTAGTTATTGCCCTGATATCACGTACCCTATTGTTGTCATCATTCTGGACAGGCCACTTTTGTCGGCGAAAGAACACCAATTTCACACTCATGACAGACGCGTCGACGAAACAAGCATGCCCTCGCCAGACATTTTAGCCTACCGCGATAGGAAAAGCAAAAAGACAATTGAGTTTCAGAAACATCCAAAATCGTCTTCAACAGCAGTGAGAGTCCTGGAGTTAGTGCAAGCGTCTTTTGCAGGGCTGTAGCTTCTCCACTTTTACTGTTTGGCTTGCGTCCAGAACAAGCCCTCTCAATGATTTTGTGCAGTGATGGTACGGATACAATGCTGAGATTGAAGTGCCTACATATGTGCGTGCAAGTCGTTGCACAATGTTGCAAATTAAAATTATGCCCAGCATTGCGGAACACAATCGAGGCCTCTCGCTTTTATCTTTTTTCCAACTGACGACAAAACGTCTCTTGTCTAAGAGCTTCACAAAATGATAGGACCGAACGCTCCCCTGTCTCCGACAGCCTATTGGGGTGAGAATCACTTTCTGAGCCCCACAATCACAGCTCGCCCTGAGCGCTGTCATGGGCTGGAGCCTTCCAGTAGCGTTCCTGAGCAGCAACACGGCTCGGCACCTCACGCGAATATCTGCATCAACCCTGCCGTCTTACAACTGACGCCCACCACACCTCTCGAGGATCCGCGCCCAAACTCGGCCACATTCCACTGGGTCATGCATGGTCATGAGCAACCAAATCCAGGACAGCAGAACATGGGAAACCAACAGCCAAGACAGCTCATGCCTGCTCCTATACCCTCTCCAACGACTCCCAGACCTCCTCCTCCCTCAGGTTGTGGCGTTGTATATCGGCGCGGGCAGCCACAAGTCTCACCTGCACTCAACAGAGACCAAAGGTTGAGACAGAGACAGAGACCGACCCCACAGCAGTTAGAGATGATGTCTGTCTTGCCCTCTCATGACCGTCGGGGTAACCAATTGCAGAGAAGCGCGCCAGTCCGTCCGACCAACCAGAGTATTGCCAGAACAATGATCTCGCACCGCCGTAGCGGGCGAGGACACGAGATTGCTCAGGCAAGCCAGCAGAGAATAACACTGCCGTCTATCAGAACAGCTATCCCTGAATTTGATAAGTATTCGCTGAACCGGGAGAACTGTCAGAGAAGCGTGCAGCAGGTCAACGTGCAATACGAGGAAAAGAGCAGACAACCCGACGTATTGCCTGTACAAGTACTGAATTGACAAGACGCGGGGCACCAACAAGTTGTCCAACAGCTGCAGCTTCCTTTCGACCTGTCAGTAGCCGGATGGGTGGAGACATCGATCGAGGCCGAACCTAAACCTAGCTAGGACAAGCTTGTCTTGCTCAGGGGTCAAGACAGTGTTCGCATTAGCAGTTAAGACCATCGTCACCCCATGTTTTCTTTCAATTGATGACATGGCAATACATTTTAGGTAGACATGTGCGGTTAAAGAGATGGTGGAAAATAAATGTACCTCAATATCTATCCTCTACATGTATGTGCACCTGTTCAACAACCGGCATCTATCGACACTGGCCGAAAGAGCTCCACAGAATATCACGCCACAGTACACATGATTGTCACATTGAACAACGGACATTTGAGTAAATACAGATTCTGTGCGTCTGACACTACATACAAGTTCTGGCCCTCCAAACTTCAGTTTACCATTTGTGACCTAACCCTCTGTTCATTTCCCAACGACATGTCGTCGAGCATGCGCTCTTTACGATCCTTTCTCCTCATGCCCCTCGATCAAGTAGTCGAAGACCAGGCAACCGTCTTCATGAAAGCCAGATCTAGCAAAACCTGTGACCCAAATCAGTCAGAGCATGCGCGGGAGAGATGGTTCTCACATCCGGTCCACACGTAGCCAAACGCGCCTATGCATTCCATGCCAGCCAAAGAGCTTTCAAGAGGGACATCTGGGCATGTTGGTCGCTGTTTGATGGAAAAGTCATGCCAAGTCCCGTTTATCAGGTAACTTCGTTCAATGGTTCCATCTTCGGTCAGGACACGCTCGCTAGCCGCATAGTCACAAAACCTGGACGAAAGCTCCCCAAATAGATCTAAAGGAATTGGTTTTCCCGTCGATGAGAGCGTGCAATTGACGGTGATCGTTTTCGGGTTTCCTGCTACCTCCCAAAGTGCATTAGCTGAATGTATCCATATGGAGGTAATGAGCCAGTTGTAGAAATTCATGATGTCACGACCGAGGAGCCGAAAGCTGTCCCCGACCTCGCAACGCAGCGGAGATGGGCTCGGTGATCTTATAACAACATTGCGCAACTACAGTGGGATAGGTGAAAGGCTTCACAGCTGCTTCATCTTTCTGATCGTCTAGAAGGGGTGCGCACCCGGAACGGAATGAGACCCTTCCGGCTGTCGTCTGCAGGACTGGATTCTGTTCATCGGCCAGAAGATGACGCCCTCGACCTGCAAGGTGAAATTGTCGTCTCTTGGGCTCTATGGCACTATGGGACGTCGAAAAGAGTCGTTTTTATTTTTTCCTACTCACAGCGATTGTCTCTCGTCTCACATGGGAACGAGGTCTGCCTCCGGAGCATATTCCCTATCGCCCAAATCTACACCATATAGCGAAGTCCACTAACAGTGCTGTTGTTTTCTGATGCTGATGAGATTTCGCATGGCTGGCGACCAATTCAGGGTCGAGGGCAATAAAGTGGGCTGGAGTGAGAGTGGTGTCTGATTGGAAGCTGTACCTAAAAAGGTAAGTAAAAGGTGGAGGAATGGAGTCTAAAAGTATAGATAAGTCCCAGGATTTGTAAACCGATAACTTGGCGATAGCGATAGCGTCCTGAGAAAGGGAGGCTAGGTGGATTGCGTGAGCGTTAAGGGTTCGTCGAGCCTTGCTTTCTTCCATTTCCAACGTATTTATTACGTACGGCTCGCTCTGCTGACAGAGCAGTCGTTCCAGTCCGTCCTAGGTTCTCAGTTCTTGAGAAGTAGCTTGCCATTTTACCGTCGAAAATGCCAACGTGAGAGGTATGATACCGTGCGGTAGCATGGCCTACGTGATGGCTGATTGATCCCATCAAGTACAGGTCAAGCGCAAAGGGCACTTCGGTTCGATTTCGTACTTTTCAGGCAAGTGGCAGAGGACTGCGGTCGAGTTTCAGGAAGGTAGTAGTCGTTCACTCACGTCGTCAGTGTCTGTAGCACAGTCGCTGTCGTTATCTCTCGAACGAGCTCTCAACTGAAGGAAGCCGGCGATTGCCGAGAAAGATATTTGGGATGAGAGGTTGGAAGGTAGATACAGAATCGAGACGGGGAGAAACAGGAAGAAAGCAACAGCCTGATCAACTGAATTGCGTTCGAGGGAGCCCATGCGCAGAGCCGGGAGTAGACCGCGTATCAACTAACCGCCTCACTTTTACAGGACGTTGGTGGCGTCAACGGCAGCGCCGCATCCCGGCCCCTTTGGCCTGATTCGACACTACGTACACCAGCAACGTAGTTTCCTCCCGCCGTTCCCTTCATTAGTTTATGTTCCTAACAAAAGCTCAAGATGCACTCACGAATTACCAGGCACTGGTGGGTTATCGTGTGCCTACTCTCGCAAATGTCAGTTAGGATCTAGCTCATTTATGGCTCGATGCCGATGGTACCTTTCACTCAAAGACGAAATAATTACTTCCCGATATCAACGTCCCGACACAGTCAACCGAGACTGTTGTCATGTCAGTGTGTGCAGGGGTTATGGAAGTGGCAAGTTCTCGGAAAGCCTACCCTCACCACGCCTCAGCGCGCATTATACCATCTTTCGAATGTCAGCCCCCGTAGTGCAAGGGTGCATGAAAAAGAGACGGGTCGTTAAAGTAAGCATGGGTCCGCTGTCAAGTGGGAGAAAAACGGAGACTTCTTCCTCGTTCAGCCCTCAGACCCCTTCGCCCTCCTCACCTTTCTTTTTTACACTCTAATGCTCTATGCTCCATCCCCTGCCTCCCTTTTTGGAGAGCCTGATACAAGATCACTGATCGATAAAGGCCGGAACGCGGAGCCCAAGAAGAATTGCATCGTCGGAGCCTACCCTCTTGAGGGTAAAACCCACCGCGCATGATGTTTCTATCGAGCTCGACATCGTACTTTAGCTTCATGCGACTTGCTGTGTCCGTCTTTGGTTCTTTTCTGTTCCTTTTTCTTCGGTGCAGAGATACTGCAGCAAAATGGCAGGCACGCAAAGCACCTTTTCTCGTTTTACTCTTTCTCAAACTAGTTGCAAGCATCGCCCTTGCCTTCATCGATACGCGCACCAAATCGACCGCAGACGCCTTTGCCGAGATGATGGACATTCTTTTGCTCGTGTTCCAGATCGATGAGATATCCTTCTGCAAGACACATCTGAGCTGGAAAGCATACAAGGGGACTTGGGCTGTCATGTTGTTGTTCGAGACACTCACCATTGACAAGCTCAGAATGTTACCTGACCCGTCAATTCTTGTCCCGGCATGTCTTCCGCTAGCCCTAGCACGATTCTGCCTGAGTTGTGCTGTGCTAGTATTGTCTGTCCAAGTTCAAACACCCGAGTGCGACGATACTGCCACGAAAGAAGACGCTAAGCACCACGATGCCTGGGATTGGGCGGTCGTGAAACAGATATATATTACCCCGTTTATTCCGGGTAGCTGGTTGGAGTGGTTGTCGCTGATACTGCCGCTCATACTGAGGTTCTGGGAAACAGAAGACAGTATCCGGCGCATGCAACGAGGAGACTGGATTCTGGAGAAGGCCGGCCTCCTGCTCACGCATCAACAGCAGGGACTTTCGATGCCAAGCCCCGAAGCGCAAACTTTCCTTATAGAGTCTTTCATCGAGTTCCTCGTGGAGGTGGCATTCCCTACAGTGGTACGATTCATCTCAGAATTCTACTTTCTCCAGTGTCAAGCAAGGGTGGAAAAGCTTGCTACCAAACACACTATCCTCTTGGACAAGCAGTCTTTTGACAAACACGACGTGACATTCAAGGAATCTACTATTCAAAAATCCCCAGGTGTCACAATGCCGATCCAGTGCGTCATGACGGCGCTATTGCCAAGTCTACATCGCCTTATACGTGTCTTCATTTGGCTACGCTGCTTACACGGGATGCATATAACAACAGTCGTGTGGACCATCGTCGGATTAAAGGCCATATTGGGGGCACGGTTCGCAAAAGAATACGATGATATCTACCAAAGAAGGTCGGCTAATGTACAGAAAAGGATGTCGAAGCGGAACGATGCTTGGCATGGACGGAACACTTTTGACCTCAATGGTCAGCTCGGAAATGTGATCAATGAAATCCACGACCTCATCGACAAGAAATTCGGGCTGGATATGAAAATGCTTGCATGTATCGAGATGCGCAACCTGACCGAAAGCTTCATGAAATGGGGCGGACATATGATAGCGGCTTGTGTTGCCTTTGGCTATCAAGTTCTCTACGAACGCCATGTCACCGGAATAGGGCCCACATACAAGCTGTACATGATGATCCTCATGGTGAATGACGCTGCTGATTCGTTCTTGTCGGCGCCTGGCACTATTTCGAAAGGTTGCGAGACCACAGCACAACTTCGCCAGATGATTGCTACTAAGAATAGCATGCGGTATGGAAATATGGAATTTAAACCTGGTGGGGGCAGTATCAAGTTCAACAACGTGTCTTTCTGGTACGAAAAAGGAAAGAAAGTGTTCAGGAATTTTAATCTTACCATGAAGGGCGGGGTGACAACGGCAATCGTCGGTCCATCCGGATGCGGCAAGTCAACCTTTGTGGATCTGCTCACCGGGCAGGTCAGCCCAACTGGGGGAAGCGTTGAGATTGATGGCCAAGATATCCGTGATTTGAGGCGGGACGAGTAAGACATCCAAGCCGAGTAAAAGGAGAATCGCTGACAGAAATCGTCCTACCAGACTCTCCAAGCATATGAATACCCTGGAGCAACGACCATACATACTCAAAGGCAGTTTTGGGCAGAATATCAGAATGGGAAATCCAAATGCAACTGAGGTTGACATTACTGAAGCTGCAAAAAAGGCATGTATCCATGACTACATCATGACTTGCGACAAGGAGTATGATTCCACGGTCGGCCATAATGGAAGGTTTGTGGATTTCCTTCTCAGCTTTCTCAACACTCACGTTAACAACCTCGATCTACAGTCAGATCTCTGGGGGGCAGCAGCAGAGACTTGGCATCGCCCGAATGTATGCTTCCAGCGCTTCCATATACATATATGATGAATCGTTCAATTCATTAGATCCTCCAGCAGTCAAAGAAGCACTTACCACAATTAAAGATACTCTAAAAGACAAGACAGTGATATACATAACGTAAGAAATCACGCGATCCCGGAAGCCTTCACTGACATGGACAACAGTCACCAGCGAGAAGTGATGCGTCGCGCCGATATAATATACTGTCTCACCGATGACGGCGTAGAGGTAGTTAACTCTGATCAGCTTGAGGATCAGCAGGGACACTTTTGGAAGCTTTGCTGCGATATGGGCGACACAACAAAGAAGGCGAAATGAAAGGGGGACTGCAGGGTAGTCTGAGACTAAAGTCACAGCTTGGAAACATCTCAGCGTAGGTACACTTGCATAACTTCTGCAAAGCCTAGCTTTTCCCTGTGGTCTGTTCCAAGTCCGCACAATTCCAATCATTTGACTACACAGACTCGATACCTAACGCCCCTTTATTGAATCCCACGATGGATCATCTGCTCCGCTTTCTTCGGTTTCTTCAGTTTCTTCAGCAAATAGATCACGTAAAATTTCCAGAGACACACGTCAATGCGAGAGAGCTGGTTCAAACGTTGTTGGAGTCTTCATGATGATCGTCACGCCGTAGCAAAACTTTGGCTAGTGAAAAGGTAAAGCTGAACGAAAAACGAAGGGCAGAAATATTGCTAAAATCAACAAAGAATAGAAACCAGGCTTTCATTACCCAGCAGACATTCTTCATCGTGCTATTCATGTCAAGATTCGTCGAACCGCGGACCAACAACCAGATCATAGCTAAGGCATGCGCTTTCCCACCATCCTCCGTTCCCGTTGCCGATTCTTTTTTTGCCTGAGGATATTCAGCTTGGTGATCTATCAACGATCGATCTAGAAAGCTTACAGTCATTCCAGATATGTTCAGAGAAGATGTATTCGCAGGTGAATCCCTTCCGTCCCAGAGGGTCATACACGTTTTCACCCCAGTCTCGGCAGTTGTTGGCAGGACAAACTTTAAACCTGTAGCTCATCCCAACTGAATCCAACAGGGTTTTTTTGATGCACTCATCGGCCGCCTTCATCCTGTGGTCACTATCGAGTTTGTCGCAAAACTCCTTTACTGTCTCCCTCACCCTATCGATCTCTTTTTCTTCTGGTCCGGGAAACTTGCGATAATCCGATTCGTATTGGCATGACGCCCTACGCTCTGCATACTTGGAGTATGGAGGTATTGATGAGCTCTCGGGCGTCGTCCTTGTCTCTGCCAAAGTTGTCGTGAGCAGCGTGCCTGTTTGGTCAATTGGTGTTTGGTGGGACACCGCTGTGTCCGAGTTGCGGGGCACAGTCCGCGTTGAGATGTCGGTAGGGCTAGTATCGCCAGCGACTACATCCCGTCCTGCGGATGTCTCTGTCTGAGATGCCGTGTTATCGGTGGTTAGGATAGGCGATGAACTTCCTCCATTGTCTCCCGAGTGAGCCAGTATTTTTTCGTCCCTGGCAGAACTAGCATGCTCGTCGTCTACCTGCAACATCGTTGAGGACGGTACTTTTCCCGATTTCGTGACATCGTCCACAGATGACGGAGCTGATGACGCTACTGTTCCTGGCTTCGGATTTTCCCCGTATCCTTCTGCTGGACCGCTGGTCTCAGCTGCTATGTCAGTGGGCGAGATGCCTGGGGATGTGTTGGCGCACGATGACGCCGCATGCTCTGCCGCGCCAGATGGATCGATATTGGGTTCTCGACTAACCGAAGACGATTTTCCAAATGTATCTATCGACACAACGGCCTGGGACGGCTTGGAGCTATCGAGACCTTTTGAACAGCTAGCGTCAATGATGCTGAGGATAGGCGGACACCCCGCTGTCCACCCTCCTGATTTTGAATGTGTGAATGTAACAGTATAAACGTCGTCCTCACAGATATGGTCGAGATTCACTTCAGGATTGAGCCTTTGAAGTTCCTGCTCACTTATCCCCAAGTCCCACATAACGACTGCAGAGGTCTGGCCTCTCACGGGATGCCATTGGCCAAGGCCGGTCGGAAAGTCGCACCCCGCTTGGGCCAGTGCAGTCAGGGTAGCCAGGACAATCAACTTCATCGCGAGGTGATCGTAGACCGGCAAGGCGCGAGCTGTGCCGGGCGAATGAGAATCTTTGGCCTGTGTTATATGCATGATCTATCGCCAGGTTTGAGACTGGACCCTGGTAAGACGTTGAAATGGACATAGACTAAAAAGTCGTCTTCGCAGCAAATATTGTCAGCCGTCCTGATATGAATGGTCGGCAGAGAACGGGAAAACAGTACAGCCTGCTGTGAAAACTAGACTGTAGGACTAGAAAACTCTAAGATCAATCTTCACTAGCTTGGAGTGTGATATTATGTTGGCCAAAAAGAACTAGTGGTGGCCTTGGTCACCTGAGTTGCATTTGCGCATGGAAGTTGCCTTTGGCAATCGAGTGACACTACATCCAGCATGTCCGAATCCAGCATGCCTAGACATATCTAATAGTTACCGTACCGCTGAGTTTTCCCTCTTACTAGTTTCCTAACTTTACTGTACCGTCAATAGAAATAACCACCAGTGGTGACATTTCGTTGAACCATTCGTACCGAACCTTGTCTATGCCCAGACCTGACCTTCCCTATCATACTTCCACTATCAATGCGAAGAGTTCTTAGATAATGTAAGCGAACGAGAACGTCAACTATCTGGCCTTCCGGGGTATTTAGCTATGGAAAAAGATCATGTTCCCTCAAAGGCGACCTGACGGGCAGTTCTATCCACAGGGGGATTTACTCGCCAGAGCCATTTGTACACTCTTCCTGTGTGGCAATTCGGCAGTCTGACGCCATCAATTTCACTCAACAACAGACCACCCAGTTGAAAATACAAACTCTTTATAGTTTCGGAACAATATCGTAGGATCGAAGAAGCAAATTCGATGTTTGGCTTCTTGCCGACCTCGAAGATGAGAAGTTCGACGTCGCCAGCGTGGCTGCCTCTAGTCTGACATGGGATGCTGCCTGAGGCGGAAGCTTGGCTTTTTCAACCAATCGTACGCACTAAAAGTGTGTCATGTCGAATCGCGTCAGATCAGAGTGCACCTCGTCTCGTTTCACATCGCGTCCGTTTTCATGCGTCAAACCAAATCTCCCACCACCAGCACCGTCATCGCCAACGTTCAGCACATCACAGACACCCATGACGCCGGTGGATCGTCACTACAGACTGTCAAAAAAGCCGTTTGTACCCTTCGGGCCAGAAATCTCTCATCTGCCCTCTCCATTGGAACAACCGGGGGCTGTACGACGGGACCTGGCTGAGTCCTGCCAGCTATGCTCCGGAGATCAACAGGTCGCGTATCAACAAAGCTGATTCTCTCGCATCTGTGGCAGCCCGCGATACTCCCGAGTGACATGGTAAGCCTGGAACTCGTTTAGTTGACCCTGCGATCTTGTTGACGATAGACTCACTAGACACCGAGATCAACTGAACGATGCCCGCTGTCATTAGTTGAAGACGGGGCGACGCAACGCTCTCTTGGCCAAGCCCGACCCTCGTACGGTAACATCACCCTTGCGACACGATTCGATTTGGCACGCTTTGATACGGCGTGCGCGTCCGTTGAGCTGAGTATACCGATCAAGATCAAATACACGAAGCTGAAGGATGACAAGGACGGAGACAACATCATCTCAGCACTGTTGCGGCCAACACTCTGTCTGTCATTCACAATCACAACGACTGTTTCCAGCCACCATCTTGCGTCATGCGTCTGAACCTTCGGCCACACCGAAACCTTGACATCCCCATTGCCAACAACGCCGATGAGTTTCTCATACCAGGTCACGGTACGCCTGGAAGTATCATCTATGCTGTCTGTCAACTATCCGATAAAACCGCCCTATTCGTCTACACCCAAGGGATTGTGCTGTGAGATACGTACCTGCAGTCGATCAATCGCACCTATAGGCGGAGTCTGTACAAATCAGCTCATGGCGGTCTCCGTGGTGGACAGCACGATCTGTCCAGCCTCTATGGTGGAATAAGAGCCAAGGTGATGTGTGTCCGCTCAGACCAGCTGCCTCCGACATGCGGCAAGGTTGCGTCTACACCACCGGACCCCTTACGGGGGCGGCATCTCCAGGATCCTGGGACTGGGCGTAAGAGCACCACAGCTCAGCTGCAGGCTGTGCTTAGGAGGATGGAAGCACGGATCTTCGGCAAAGGTGGAAAAGTGGTTCAAGGAAATGAACAGCGATACCTAACCGCCTTGGTGACGGCTTGTCATGAATAAGGTCCAACTCGCTGAGAAGGCGCTGGATCGTGCACGTCAACTGTGATGGAGGGTTGTGTCAGGCCACCTATATAATGCCTCTTCCTCAACTTTAGATTGACGCATTAGCCTTACACTCCAGACACACAAGGTTCTCTCAATCGGTAATTTTAACCTGAACATACCAATCTCTTTTCGCCTTTTCGCCTTTCGTCTCCGCAGGACATTATAACCACAAACTTTCATTTCTCTAGATTCACCCGTCGATCCACGGCGCCAAGGTCGTCCACGATTCCCGTTACTTTGCAGGCGGCTACTCCTTTTTTATCCCTCATACATGATGATTATTCCCCAGGTTGAAGGCCTTAGCGTCACGATTTGGGTTGGCGAAGGCCCCGCCACCGAATACGCATGTCCTAACCGAGAATCGGGAACTGCCGATTCTGAATCATCCAAGGACACTCCCACCAAACAATGCTACGTCGAGTCCAAGGCAGATAGCACCTACTCCATCCAATACAGGGCATCACCGACCTTTAAGCTTCCTGAAAACGCGGATTGCTTAGTCATCGGCGTTTATGTTGATGGAAAATTCTTTGTTGGTAAATATGTGTCCAGGGAGACGTTGAAAGACAGCAACGACCATATCGGCCGTATTTCCTATCGTATAGCTACGGTACCAGACGGGACATCTTACACCGACCATTTGGCTTTCCAGAATTTATCATCCGGTTTGTGCCATACCAAGGCCCGCCTCCAGTCAAGTATTGATCTTTCGCAGATGAGGGAGCGGATAACGAGACAACCGAGCGCGACACTAAGCGTTTACGTTCTATGGGGGAGATCCGAGTAGAGGTGTTGTTCGCAACTAAAAGAGAGGGCGAAACGGACCATGACAGCGGAAGAGATGACGTAAACGAGCCTTCACTCCTCTTTTCCCACAAAGCTCGTATCAACAGCGATTATAGTATCCGTCATGGAACTTGGTTGGCCCATCTTTCGGAGTACAAAGCTTGTTCTAACTTGTCTTAGTTACAATCGTATCAAGAACGATAAAACCCCCAAAGTGCCCAATGTCAACGTCACACCTGTCCACTACGCTGGAGTCTATCGTTTCCACTACCGGCCCTATGGTAAGTGGGATCGCTTTGGTCAGGAATAAAACTCACTCATTTATTTTCTAGATGAGCTCGTCAACCAGGGTGTCATCGCGTACGGTTCTCATCATACTTTTCAACCGTACACTTCTTGTGAAGGCATCAACTATCCTTGTCAGATACGTAGTGATGGCAAGTTTGAGATTGATTTGACCGGCGAAGATTAAGCCTTGTTACTTGTACTGGTTGGGCTCAGTGCTGTAACCTTGTAGAATGCGACTTGAGAAATCATTGGCAAAGAAAGCGTCATGGTATAGAATGAGGACGGGGTATCAGCACTTGATTCGCAATCATCGTCTTACTTTAACGAGGATCAAGTGTAAAGGATCATATTTCGAGGGAAAAGAGTACGGTCAGAGTCATGTGGTCGAGCAATTTTAATATTCCTATTGTATTGTGTAGTTGATCGATTCAAGAAGAGATCACTCCTGTTAATCAAGGCTCCAGAATCAGAATTGAGCCACCCTCAGAAGAATAATGAAACGTATATCTCTGGTTGACGTGGGGATATCATGCTAAGAGTATGCGGTGAAGTACGGAGCAATTGCGGTCGACTTTTGAAGCTGTGAGTAGAGGGTGGAGGGTACTTCCCTACTAAGAGCATAACGAAGCCTTATCCCACGACGGCGTTGATAGGCAGTACCGCTAGCTCAGCTGATAAAGCGATATCCCAACTACGATCCAGGGCTGGTATCGTTATTCCCAGGTCAAGAGAATCGCATTCCGCGCTAGCATTACCAAAAGCGGCAGTTCCCCGTAGTGATCGCTACAGAGTGGACGATATGGTGTGCCTACAGCGCGTGCTAAAGATTGAGCGCGAGTGTGGCAGGTCCCGAGACCTTACGATTGGGCAACGAATTCTCGTCTGGGTAGATGGAACGACAAGTTAGGACTAGTAGTGAAGGGCGTATCATCATTTGCGTGGGGGGATCCCTGCGCGGCGTGTTACTCGTTGGCTGTTCTATATGATTTTCACTCCGTCACACGGTCAACCGGGCTTATTATAACCCGCCTGATGCAACAACACCGAAATCACAGCAGAAACGAGGCTACTTGTACACAGAACCAGTACAATACCTCTTGTTCTTCTCTGCTCTTCTCAACCTTTCAAGCCTAAGACGGGACGCCTAGCTCGACAGGTTCCGAGCAAACAATTACACTTTCCCCATCGCCGTTGATTTAGTCGGCTGATTCTCGCACATTCCGATCCATGGCAACCATGAGCGATCAACCAGCCGAAAAGCCCTCAGACAAGCTGCCTGCTCTTCAAGGGTATCGCGAACGTTACCTACCAATCTGCCAAAAGGTCAAAACGGTGGAGGAATACGAAAAAGTCGGAAAGGAGTCATTAAAAGATTTAATGACGATACTTGGGCCAGACGTATGCGGACCTGTTATCGCGGAATGGCGAACCGATCTAGCTCGGCTGAGAACTTCAGCTCATGACCAAGGTAGCGTTAAAAGTCAACCCACCGACAACAACATGGATCCTAATTCTTAATAGAGCCTCCCAAAAGCGCCCACTTCAATCCGACCATCAACACCCACGAGAACAACACCTTATCGGTCAACCCTCCGCAGGAGTTGCAGGGCAATCTCGATTCGCAAGCGTGCCACAGACGGGGAAACGCCGGGACGGATTTCGAGACAAGGCGCAATGGAAAAAGGAGAGGCGAGAAGAGACCGGATTATATTACATTGTCAGATGCTACGAAAAGACGTCGACTCAACTGGCATAGTTCGTAGGCTAGCCGACTGGTGGTGTGATACCAAAGACACCCGGGTGGAAAACTAGCAACGGCTAAAGCAATTTTCTGTACTTTGTTGCGCGCACAGTACTACAACCAATCTGCAGGCTATGAAAGGGGGGGGCGAAGGCGCGGATATTCGCATAGGTGGAAAAGCGGTTCAAGGAAATGGGCAGTAAGACCAAACCATTCTGAGCCTGCCTATCATAAGCTGAATTGAAAGGAATGTTTCATGAGGATACCCGGAGGAGGTTCTGCTCACTTGTTGGCCTTTTTTCGCAACAGGTAATCCCCCCCGAAAACCGCTTTACACACGCCGTGCAATCCCCTCAAGGGCCACCTTGTCTTCGCGGTTGACCTCATGACCGCCTCATCACCTTCGATATCCACCTTGACCTTTTCATACACACTTGGCAGGCCCGAAGCCCCATACTTCTTCCTCAGCTCATCGTAAGACTTCTTATCGTACAACGACCAGAACTCGTCTTTTGTGTAGTAGGCTTGAGCGTAAAGCCACTTCTTTCCCCCGTACACCCCCACCTTTCTCTCCAGAGCGCGGTTGTGCTCGATAGCATCGCGCCTGTTTCCTCGCAGCGGACCCCAGATACCAAAGTTGAGGTAGTCGACGACGCCGGGTTTCCCGAAGTCGGCGTGAAGCCCGTGGTTCGAGTTAGGTTCATCGCGTTGCACGCGCAGCGGGCATATCCAGATAGGGTATATGCCGAACCTGTTGTCTAACCAGTTGTGGAACTCCAGTGCGTGGCTGTAAGGAACGCCGACGTCTTGCACCATGTAGTAGTCGAAGAGCTTGCTCTTGTGGCCTGCCGAGTACATGACCCGGGCTCGGAGGAGAGGATCCAGAATGTATCTTGTGACGCGATTGAATGGTGTGATGAAGTACTGAAACGCGTACTTGGCTACCCAGAAACCGCCTCTGTCGTATCGGAAGAGATAGTCCCGTAGCGGGATATAATCGATGACGCAAACTACCGAGCCCTTTCGCAGGTCGTCCTGCACCTTTTCGACATGGAGGTAGAACCATTCGTCCTTCCTTCGACTGAGCTGTCTTGGTATCGCCGCTGCCGGTACCCTACCAACAAGACGTCCGATACATATCACTGCTGTGTCTTTCGAGTAGACGATGCCGTCGATGTAATCGTTCTCGTCCTCCTCACACTCTTTCTTGATGGTTTCGACCACCTCAGGGAAGCCCCACACGACCTTGTAGGTGAGCTCGACGAACCTCTCTGCGTCCTTGAGTTGCACCTCCAATAGCGTGACGACTCCCAGAGTTCCGAAGCCTGAAGCAGCCCCCCAGAACAGATCCTGCCTGTCGTATTTCGAAGCGTTGCTTACAGTTCCGTCTGCAAGGATGATCTCAATCCAGTTGACGGTAGCATCGAAAGCTCCATACCGAAAAGAGCTGCTCTCGCCCGATGTTCCCGAAAAGCCGCCTCCAACGGTGATGGCTGGAAACTCCATCACAACCAGCGGGACGAGCCCGTGCGGTAGTGTCGCGTCTACAAGGGCTTCCATCGTAACATTTGGCTCGACAAGAACTGTTTTCTTGTCCCTGTCCACCCTGAAGATGTTCTTGAGCCCGCTCGTATCAACAACATTGTCAACATGTCGATCCGAGTGCCGCGTACTGTTGGTCGATCCGTGGTACAACCGGAAAGGTTCGTCACGAATGTGGAAACTGCGGACTCTCTCGGCAATGCACAAGATAGCTTCTTTATGCGTATCCATTGCGTGATGGACTTCATCAGATGAGAAGACCCAGATTTAGTAGACGGGCGGGATCGCTTGGTTGGTGTGTGCTGATGGCCAAATAGTACAAAACCCTATCCTCTTTCGCAAGCCGCGTCATTCGTTCGAGATCTTTTCCTTTTTTAACCCAACTCCCCATGATAGTCTTGTTTCGTGCGGGCCACCAAGCTGCGACGCCGATCGACACAGAGTCCATTTGCGCAACACCGTTTCGTCGAGTAATGGACCAACAAATGGGCACATTTGGACCCTGGACGTTGCATAGATGAAGCTCCAAGTCCTGCTTCGCCATTCCCGATGTGATTTTGCCTCGATACAACGTCGGACGCCGATGCCAGTTCCTTTCACGATCTAGTGAAGGAGGGTACGCTGCGAGGGGCGGCGTAAAAGAGAGCCTAACACGACGTCCACTGTACATCGGTAGGCTTGTATAGGGTATACCGGCAAAGGTTGACGTCTCGTCCAGACTCGGATGTCGTCCAAGCTGCGGTACTTGGTTTACACGCACTAGACAACACGACTCATCTCTCTACATCCTCACCCGCTATCCATTCCACGACGGATAGGAGGGACGTTGGAAACTATGACATCGGATGTCTCCTTCATATGGCCATTCATCACACTAGAGACGTCCGTGACGAATTCCTACGGCCGGCATGGGTTAGTGTTACTTCGATAACTGTCAGGCTACCTTTGGAACATCACAGTGTCCCAAATCGGTACGGTATGAGCGGTACAGGCAATTATGCCCAATAAAGGCCTTGCGCGTGAGTCTGGAGGCTACGACCGCACCCTCCACCATTTTTCCGTGGGCAGGGGAGCGTCTAAGGCCGTCGCCCGAGGTTTGGGACATTAAATTGACGACAACTGACAGTTGACAATCCTCAGATATCACAGCTTGGCAACGATGTATCTCCTGTTCTGGCTACCAATCTTCACGCTGCTATGTGCTGCTTGTGATATCAATAACGGCTACTCTTCATTGGTCGATCACGCGGAAGCATCAATCACCCAGAGCGCTACCGTGTTCCCTACAGACAGCACCACGGTAGTGTCCGGAAGGCCTGCCACAGGTCTCAACTCTGATGGCCCCAATTGTGGTTGCCAGTTTCATCCAAATCCTTCCCACAACCCTGATGTGATAGTTCCCCCGGCGGCGGCGACGTCTGGTGGTGGTTCGAATACTCTACCATCCGATGGTGAAGAAGAAACGAATAGCACTCCGCCGGTCAAGCAAGAGGCAGCATCGTCAACGGTTATCGCGAGCAGCACCGACACGACCGAGATCCATCCTGTCGCGAGATCTAGTGATGAAACAACCGGTCTTTCACCAACAGACAAAACGACAGACATTGATTCTGCCAGCAGTACACCAGGCCCCGCTCTCACGGAGCATACGTCTACCTCGGCAACTCGAACAGGTGCAGTGACAAACAGCAACGAGCCGACTAGCGATGGCACATCAGCACTAGCTGACCCTGCGTCTACATCGGATGCCGAGTCGAAACAAAAGTCAGGCTCAGCCACCACTACGAGCACAGCGCAAACTTCTCACACGACATTGATCCGCAGTACCACCAGCTCAGCCGATGAGGCAGTACCTAGCGAGAACATCGGGTCGGAAGATGGCCAAGTTGAACAGTCTGTCACGTGCTACGGGAATGATGACCTTGCCACGGCAGACCCTTCTCGGATAGCATCCGCAACATCGTTTTGCGATCGATTTAGCAAAGCCCCACTGACCCTCCAAGGCTGGCACGACGAATCCAATGTAAAGGGGATAGCATTCGGTGTGAACTTTAGCAGGAGCAGCAGCCAGAGTTGTGATGAGTACAAAGTGGATGACTTGGTGTGTCGACGACACCTGCTCAAGATTGAGCGCAAGTGTGGTAGGTTAGGGGGCTTTGTGATCGGCCAATGCGTTCTTGTATGGGCTGACCCAAGTTCGGATGGGACAGCGTGATGTGAGATAGCTTTGTGTAGGAACATTTCTTGTTGGGTGGGCTAAGGCACACTGTTCGCACCAGACAGTAAAGCAATTTCATCGTGACTCCGATGCCCTGTCGCTGTGTCTCAACTTTGGTGAAGAGACCCCCTGTTGAGTTTGCAACATACTCCACACCATGTGCAGATGAGTGCTATGTCAAGAGTGCCAGATGCTAAGGCTGAGTCCAATTCACTCGTAAACGCAACCACCGACTTATACATGACCCTTAGCATCGAACCAGTCATCGTGCTGTCATTTGCTGATAGTCACCGGTGACCCCCTGACAAGCGACATGGTCTCGCGTTGCGGTGCACTGGACCGTGGTGCTTTCCTGCTTGAGAACCTTTGCGCACTCGATGTAACCTCCAAGAGGTCTATGTGCTTTGATGGCGTGACAAGCCTCGACTCGGCGGGCCTATACTCAGACCAGGGTTCACAGCCACTGTTGGTGGACCACAGGTTATAGTACTGTGAGTTCGGTTGGATACTGGTTGCATAGGGACCAATCGGTCAGACAGGCAAAACCTCTGCTGCGACCACCCTGTACTGTCGAGCTGGTCGATGAGAATAAATACTTAGAGTGCCGCACTTATCAAACCACCAGTCCATCCTTCCTCGGGCAACCAGTACGCCAGCTCCAAGTGCTTCGCATCAGCAATTCGCTAGCGAGGCCGGGACGAACACTGACACCCACGATCGCCACTGCAGCAGCAGCACTGGATTTTGATTACCTCCCATACATTCAAGGAAACCAGTATCAATATCCATCAGTAACCTCGAAAATGCCTGCCCTTGTGGAAAACACGCCTTTCGAATTGAAAAAACTTCCTCCCGAGTTGCGGTTGATGATTTGGGAAGCGATGTTCCCAAAGACCCGGATCCACGGGGCCATTGTTCAAGGCTCTCAGTATTGTATGTCCACTTTCCGCATAACGCCATTTTCGCTGCCGATGGTATTCCAAATCTGCAGCGAGTCGAGAGAGTTTGCTCAAAAACAATTCAAGCGCTTCGCTATCGATATGGGCACACAGCGTGCCGATCGCCCGGTGCGTTTTGGATATTGCAATCCCAAGATAGATGCTCTTTACTTTTCATACCGGGCCTTGAGCACCGGTCCCGCACTCAAGTTTGGACCTTTTCGTCGCATTACGATAGCTATTAACAGACCCGGTAACCCATACTCAATGCACCCTCATCCCAACTCCCTTTTCGCTACCAAGACTAGCGATGACAGACTCCAGATATGCCTTGTGAACGCTGAGCATACCATAGAACCCCCGGAACACAGGCATTGCAACTCGGTACTTCCTGTTGGCCTTCCAGAGCCAAGACCGTTGACTCAAGCTCGGTGGCCGTTTTACGAGGCAACGATGGCTTGGATCTCTCTAGTGGAACGGTGCGTGGAGAATGGCTATGGCCCTACCGTCACGATTGGGGAGATGCCACCAGTCTCATGCGCTTGCCCTGGCAGATTCGAGGAGGTGAAGATGAGATTCGAGGCTGAGCAGAAGAAAAAGGCGAGATGGGCTCGCAGAATGCAAAACAGAGCTGGAGTTGAAAAGAGGAGTGTCGGAAGAAGACGTGGCAATGAGCAGTCAACGATGAGACGCAAGGCAAGAACCAGCCTACACAGTATGACTCTGAGGTCTAGGGTGAGATGATATCCACTTTCAACCACGCTGAATGCAATCAACCAAGTTCCAAATCATTCCGGATGCATAAACGAAAGCGGGTTTTGTCCTGGTATGTAACCATCAATTGATGCTGAGATTCTTGATGCACCCCCTACTTCGGCTGTCGCACTCTGGCTATGATCAGCTCATCATAGCTAGAATCAAAGATTCTATTCGTCCCCCTAAGTGTCCGTCTTATCATTGAACCGAGAAACTTTCCCACATCTCCAGAGGACGTTAGCGCTTAGATAAATCCCCGCTGTGACATGAAACTATCGAAAATTTCCATCGGCGGCCTTTGCACTTCTAAAGGTATCCTCGCTCGTGCTTTTTCCATGTCGAAATCTGGATTTTGCAATATCATACCGCCGTTGCTCGTCCGAGAATGCTTCATCAAACCTTGGCATTGTCTATGTGGCCAATTAATTGGCAGGGCTATTTCCTCAACAGAAATGTCGTTTCTAAACCACGGCTGCTTTCTAAAAGGCTCTAGGTAAGTCACCTGACTTATAGCAGGGCGATCGACGTTTATCTTCATCCTTTTGGAAGACAATTCGGGCAAAAGCTTCTGAAGGTCTGCGGATTTGCTAGGGTCATTCGGTTGGAGAAGAAAGACCTCGAGCTGGCTGGCTTTCCACAAATAGGTTGATGGCAACTTTTCCAGGAAAGAAATCTCGAACGAGCGAAGCTGGAGTTGAATACGCAAGAATGATTTCGTATTCCCCAGACCCGTTTCGACGCTTGTGTTGAATTTCTCGAAAGTTGCTTGGTCGAAGATGCAGCCTGTCACTTGTTCTCTAAGGATGCCTTCCGCAACCGTGGATCTGCAATCGATTAGAGATGCAGAATCAGGATAATGGAATTACTTACATATGTCGGCATGTTAATCTGAATGAAGTTATATCCCTTAGATACGCTTGGCTAAATTCTTCAACCTGGTTCAGACATAGCTTGTAGCTGAACGCTAGTGTCGACTTGTCACTGCTCTCAATGTGGATACTTGGTTGCTTATACACCAAGCAGCGGCAAATTTGCCCCAAGATCTCATTTGGCAATCGATCAAGCTGGCTTAGACATTCGTTCATAGTCACGATGATACTCAGCGCATCAAGAACGCCAGAATTGAATGTTGGGATGTTGGACTGTTGAAGATATCAGAGCGGGCAGTGTTGACTTGCAGAGGAATTTGAGACGACCACAAGCATGCCAATACGCTGTTCCGAAGATGACAATGCGTGCCTCACTTGTGTTGGTGATATGAACGTACATACGTATTTATGCTTCGCAGCCGGTGGAGTGCAATTTCCGCACGCCATGACATTGACAAAAATGGAAAATCGCGCGTGGTTGAGATCCCCTCATTGGCCGAAGGAGCTTGGAGACCGGCGTTTTCTACTTTGGGGTTAGCGCTAGAAATGCTTGAGGCACACCAAGCTAACCAAGTACTGAATCTATCATGCAGGTTGATAAGTGGATATCTGGTAGAACGTCCGCGTGAGAAAGCCCAACTAGCTGGTTATGATGAGTATCCCAGAAGCAAAGTTTGACGACATGAGGAGTTGGATGTGTATTTCCTCGTCCGAAGCCGTGAGGAGACAGCGGAACAAAATAAGCGCCTGAGAACCTTGCGGGTGGAAGATCATCGGCGTTGAATGGAGAGACGGAAAGCAGTGGGTGGGACCCAATTGCGGGCTCCGTCTTGTCTTAAACGGTATACACCATGACGGAGAAAGCTTGTGTCAACATACGTAACGAACACCCTCCATCAAAAGATGGGCATAAGCGCATGTGGAGCTGAACTTTGTTCTGTAATTTGAAGACACCCGTTCCCTAGAGCCTACAAGTCCAAATTATGAAAGAAAAGGCTAATGCCTTAACTTGACGACAGGCAGCAGGTCATAGTGTAGACCAACAGAAGTGGTGAGCGCTGTTGTATAATGGGGTACAGGGTAACGTCCGTCGCGTCATGCGAAGAAAAGAGTGATTGTCGCTACTTGTTGTACTTCAGGTCGAAAGTCAAGCACTGGAAGTGACTCTACACTCGAAAAGGAAGATGGAAGAAAAAAGGTCCTACTTTCAAAGGTAGAGTGCGACGGGTAGGAAAGTTGTGAAAAGACTGCAGGAATACGCGCGAGAGTAAACAGAGGAGACACAAAGTGAAAAGATGAAAAGGTAAAAAGCTGTACATGTGGGGTTGTGGAAGTGAGAGCTTAAGAAGTGGCGGGGATAAAAAGTGTGGAGGTGGAGACAAAGGATAATGAGAAAGTAAAAGTAAAAGTAAAAGTAAAAGTAAAAGTAAAAGTAAAAGTAAAAGTAAAAGTAAAATGTGGAAATTGAAGTTGCAAGCCCCCCACTCCATGGACTAATAACGTTCCGCGACAGGGAGGTTGGCGCAGCCTTCCTTTTATTTTTGTACTATTTATTACGGCTTGCTCTGCTGACAGCGCAAGTCATTCCATCCATTCCCAGGTTTCTAATTCTCCAAAACCAATTTGCCGATCTACTTTTTTAACTCTGAATCTCTCACTTAGACCCCGAGAAACCACTGCCTGGATTTCTGATCAAGATGTCGGATCACGAAAACTCGAGTTACGCGCTAGCTGCTTCCGACACTGCGGATTTCCCCTTGCTTTTGAGGTCCGATGGAATTAATTCCAAAAAAACAGAGGGACAAGACAAACCTTACGCTAAGAAGAAAGCCCATTGGCTGCTAGAGTTACACGCGTTTGTGACGCGGTCCGCATGGGACAACGCCCAGGAACATCTCAAAGGAAGAAGTACGACAACCCTCAAAGCAACACTCGAGTGGGTGAGACATGCCCGAGCAAAAGGGCTTGATGCAGAGACCCTTTTTAATACTAAACCCAAAATGACCGAGTCGGTTCGTGTGGGGGTGGATAAAATATTGAATAATTGGGACTCCAAGAAAGCCACTACAAGTTTAGACACCACTATCGAAAACGCTTCGGGATCAAACACCAATATGGAAACTGGTTTTGGCACCGATCAAACTATCATTGTGCCATCAGCACCGCTACCATCACCGTCACCGCCATGGTCACCTTCATCAGACGCAAGCCAGAGTAACGGACGGCGTCAGCACAAAAGACGGAAAGTAATGAAGAGTGATGATTTTTATGCAATCAGCGAATCAGCGACAGACGATGACGAACCGGGCCGAAACAGCGAATTTCCTTCAGCTGCTGAGCGAGCCAGACAGATCTATTCGCAGTTGAAAAATGACCAGCAGCTGAACGATGATACTATATCTGTTGTCAGCGAGGCTTACAAACTTGGCCTGCCTACGCCAAAAATCCGGATGCGTATCATGAGTACTTTTTGGTTCGAAGTTGAGGAAAAAAAGATTCCTTCCCAACTGAAGGACATATCATCGTTGGGTGAGCGGATATATGCTCCTTTATATCACAAGAGTTCTAGGCACTGGTCACTGTGCGTTTTGTCATTCGGGTCCCATTCTGAACCCAAGTCTGTTCGCTTGGACTTCTATGACTCCTTTCGAGACGCAAATAGTGCGACCGAAGTAAAAGCTTTTTTTGCACGCTGGATCGAGAAGCGCCACCCCGAATACATGATCGCGTTCCACGCGCAGGTATGACCCTCACCCATCCTTTGTTCTTACCTAGGGTGCCTGACAAGAGCAGAAATGTGAACAGCAAAAAGATGGCACAAGTTGCGGGGTTTTCGTTCTAGAGACAATGAGGCGTTTGATCGAATGCGACGATGCGACGGGGGCTATAAACCCGATGCATGTGAGGGAGAGCTTGCTGAACATGATCGCTTCACTCGATCCAGAATCGATGTCTCCTTCGACGACAGCACAGGTGCTGGGCGCAATCAAACGGCTGCACGGAGACCGCAGCGCATCAGCAATCACGGCCAGCTCACCTCCATCGGCCCAAGAAACAACAGACACCTTACTTTCTCAAGACACCATTGCCCAGATGGAGAGAGTAATCGAATCTAACGGAATGACTATCCCAAAAGGGCTTTCACGCGCCAGAGAAGAGTACCAAAGGCTTGTCGAAGAGACCAAGAGCCTCCAAGACAACCTTGAAGCCGCTGAAAAGGAGCTGGAAGAGGCGAATGTCGGTGCACGCGCTTTTGAAAAAGCGCTGGATAAGGCCTCAGAATCTACCACGCTGAGCGAGAAAGCAGGGCCTTCACTGATTAGTATGGGAGTGCAAGAAGCAGAAAAAGCAAAAGAAACGATCACCGATGACAAGACGAATACTCAAGGGAACAGAGGTAAAGTTGAGCAGAGATCGGCAAAGCTTCTTAGCGCAGTGACGGAATTCGTCAAAGAACAGCAAGATGAAGGCAACGAAAAGATCAGAGAGATTATAGGGGAAGATGTTAAGAAAGCGGAAGAAGAAGTAGAGAAGTTAAGGGACCAAGCGACAAAACTCGAGAGACGAAAGGTCGAAAAGAAGGCAATTCTCGACATTTATAGCGGGCTATATATTCTTCAAGGAAAGGGCGGAGAGGGGGACGACGTGCCGTGAGCCCTGCGATACTCGTACATTTGGGATGACATGGGGACGGCGAGAAGAATTTCGAGGAGGGCATAAGCTACTCTCTTGTTGATCTAGGCCTTTCTTGACAACATGTTTTTCTTTCTCTTCTCCTATTTCCTCTCCTGCTGTCTCTTGGATGGGATGGACTACCTGTGTGCCGCATATACTGTGATTCTTGGACTGGGGTGCCAGGAACAGCAGCCAAACAAAAGCCTGTCGCCAGCTATGTAGCTTGACTAGTCATGGAAAACCCAGTTTGTCAAGCAACCGATCTGCCCTAGTTAACTGACTTCCGGATATACCTCACAGGTGTAGCTAGCCACCAAGTCGGGTTGGTCATCTACTAGAACTGCCACGGATGGCTGCTCCCCCCTGGACATCCGGGTGTGCCATATACGCCACCTACCATCCAAAGGACAACGTCGACAAACCACCAAATCCCCCCGGCGCCAAGAGTCAAAAGCTTGAACACAGCTAGTGGCCAGTGGTGGGCATAAAACTGATCGACCCCAAGCGACCCCAGGAGAAAGGCCAGAAGCATTGCCGTTCGCTCCTGCCGATAGCACTTGGCGGTCGTCGGGCGCTCATCGAAGCCTCCCCAAGACCTCTTCTTCAGATCGAAGGGCTTCTTGATGGTGACTGTTTGTTCGTCGTTAGTCGCGAAAGGACGATGTAAAGCGAGGCTGAGACTGGACGGTGGGCCGGGGGCGATGGACATACTGGCTACCCCGTAGACGACAATGGTTCCAAGTACGATCACCAGGTAGATCGTCAAAAACACTCTCCAGTGCCTTTTCAGAAAGGAAATCCGTCTTCTTGACCAAGGAGGTCTCGCGACTTGGTTGGAAGAATTTCGACGATCTGGGGTAGTACTCATGATAGGCGGAAGCTTCATTCGGAAGACAAGACAACTGGTAAAGGAACACGTTTTGATAAGATATAAACCTAGTCACTAGAAGGCCGATCAACCTGTAGTCTGTCAGACCGGACCGAACCATGAATTATAGGCATAGCTCATTGACCAATCCATAATGGATAGCTTGTATATTGAATCCGATTTGGTCTCTTAACAAGAAGCAAGAAAGCAAGAAAAATATGGTAAGAACGAGAAACAAAGCAAAACCAAAAAAACATGAAGCTTGTCCTGGCTGTTCGAACGAGCTGTTTTTGGCCGCAACACTAGCTGGGCTTTTCAACTCTTTGTGCGATACGTTTCAAAAGTACAGACGTTTCATAGTGGAATTGACGATGGCAGCATGCAGATCATGAGCAAATGCCAAAGCCATTAGCTGATTGGCTTTTGGGCCGTCGTCTATAATTTATAATTGCGAAATGTTCGTAGATATCTCAGCAGCATATCGTGGTTGCAGGGCGCGAGTTTTGGTGTTGCTGTGTCGTGAGCTCCTTTTGGCGGCCATCGCTTACTCTGGCGTCTACTGGTATTGGTACTCTCTTCAACCGAGACTTTCTTTGGGAGAAAAGCTCATATTTACTTGCTGGAATCTATCTAGAAATCAGATACATAAAGAAAAATCTAAAGATAAACAAAGACACACTATGATAGTTCATGTTCAAAACTTGTGTATGTCTTTTATGTAACTTCTGCGACTCAAGGGACACCATTGGTCTTTCCTGAGGTCTCCATGCGTAACCGCCTCCGCATCGCATCCCACACTTTCTCCTTCCTTGCTGTTACCACCAAGGAGCCAGTGTCCAAGTCGGCGGACCACGCCAAGGTTTGGACTCTTGGTTGGGTAGACTTCGTTGTAAGGTGGCGGGTCATACGGCGGTGGCGGGTCATACGGCGGTGGCGAGCTGTACTTTTCGAGCAAACACTTTTCGAGCCGGCAGGAGCACCACGGTTCTTTAGTACGTAGATCGTGGGATCTGTCCCACTTCAGACATGCAATAACACCGGTTGTATTCCACTTAGATGTATCTTCATGCAAAGAGACCTGTGGCACTTTCCAGAGAAACTCCCGGATTCCTTTGTCGGTACAACTGGCCTTGCCAGCCCGAAATCTACCAAGGAAGTCAAGAATGTGCTGTGGTGAAAGTACTAGCCTGTTTTCATAGGCGACTGGTTTACCCTCATGATCTAACACTTTGGGCCTTCCCCAGAGCCACGCGTGCGCAAGAAGCGAGACCAGCAGTCGACATCGAGCGAGGTGCAGTCTTTGTTCTTCTGGCAGAGTTGTGCATCCTGGCGTGGAAACGAGATTGGCCATGAATAAAGATGCTTTCTGTGTACGTGCTTTGAAGGAACTTTCTTCAATCAGGTTGAGTGAGAAAGAGCCATCCCTATTCAAGAATATCGTAGAACGGTCAACCCACTGTCGACTCAGTTCGGTGTTGCTTAGTGTATCAAGCCATTGTATGGCGAAATACCTTATTTCTGAAGGTTTACGATAAACAGGCGCGCAGAACGTCTTGCTGGAACGCATGTTATCTGCCCAGATTTGCGCCACAGGAACTTGATGGAACGGGTCTTGTGCATTAACGAGAAGGGTCAGACCAAAAGTAGCTGTGATACGATCCTTTGACTATTTATGATCTACGAGCCCATCGAAGAGTAAAGATTACACGACCTCAAAGACTCCCATCCTACACCACATCAACGCCAGTTTTAGAACCTTTTGCCAACGTTCAAGCCAAGCGTTGCTGTCCCTGGGGCACAACAAAACTCGACTGCAGTTACAGTACGAGTATCGTAACGAAATGTGATAGCTGTTGAAGTAAATCCATACTCGACTGCCGGTGAAGCGACTCCATACGGCCGGAATAGCTTGTTACTGTTCTCGAGTAAGATCATGTTTGACGCGCTATGGTACATGCTCCAACGCTGCATCAACCACACGAGCAATATGAGCCACGGCTTCCTTCGTGTTCGACAAGCTTACATAGGCAGGCCGGGCGGTTCTTGATGTCGGCCGGAACTGCACCGCATCCCTTCATAGCCAGATGGGCTTAGCGGCCGAACGTGAGAGACCATTTCCTAGAATACTGAGCTCATCCTCTTGTTTCTGCGCTTGCTCGTAACAAATGCCTTCAGCTTCGTTCTCATCCAGATATGCCACCACAACAAAGGCATCGACTTTTCGCCTAACCCACACCGACGCCATGATCAAAACGACGAGAAAGACCAACAATTCCGAAGCAAACAGAACGACAAGATCGTTAGGGACATTGTCGGTGAACCACAGTAACAAACCAACTATGGCTTGTAGCAGGACGACATCAAACAAGAACAAAGGCACCCAAGACATGATGAGGTCTGTCCTCTCGTATCGGCCATGTACGGACTGAGGAACAAATTGAAGGACGCCAGTGATGGTAACCATGATGATGAAGGTGATAGCGGCGCTGGTCAGAAAAGCTACTGTCATGAGCGCCGAGCCACTCAGTTCGTCTGCTTGGGATAGGCCAAACATGGTTATACCCAGCGACATAACCGCGAGCGTGGCTGTAAGGAGCAGAAAGCCATTGTAGAAATGCAGTACGAGACGAATGACGAACGTCGGATAAGGGTCGGATACTCTATCTGCTGCAGGCATTAAATTATCTTGTGTTATCCAGTCAGGTAACCTGGTGTCAAAAGGCAAGACTCACCTCTGGCCATGTTCATTCTTCAGCAATGTGCTCGCTACTCACTATTCAAGAGTCAAGTTGAATAAGAATCTGGGTCCCAATAGTCTGATGAAGTATAGTCAATATACATATACTGTCACGAGGGAGCCTTAGCGAGGTGGTAGCAAGTGTTGTCTGCCTCGTATTCCTCTTTGCTTGTCCTCTCTAGTTACTATCCTGGCTGTTTTCATCGGGCTGACTGTCAACTACTGGGCTGTGTGGAGTTTCCGACGAAGAAAGGTCCGAGCACGGTACACGTCTGAGGCAGAATCAGTCCAACTAGCTGGTCCAAGGCTTGAAGAGCGCCGAATACGGATGATTTACATGGACATTACCAAAGAAAGAAGAAAGAAAAGAAGGAAAAAAGAAAGTTGAAAAAAGAACGTGCACGAATACCCCATAGCCTATCTATGAGCCTAGGGCCGGCAACCTTGTGGTGCCTGCTCGACTGAACTCTCCTCAGATGGTGGCTCAGGAATCTGGAGTGCCTCGAGGCCGCCTCGTTACATGTATCATCAGTAGGTAAATAGGTTCATGGACTACAATATTAAATTAACTCATATCTATTCGTCTGACCATCTATATCCCACACCATCTAGAGTGGATTCTGAAATATCATCATCAAGTATGTGTCGCTCCTTAGAAGCGTCGCGGCATGCTAACAATCTCCCTATTGTCCTACTCTGTACGTCTTGTACCCCTTGCATGTAGTGAATAGTGCTATGTAACGCATCCAAATCTCTGCCCATCTCGTCCATCTTGACTCGCATGCTTGAAGTAAGACCGGGAGGACCGTATCTAACCATACTCTCGGCTTTTTTAACAGCCATACTGTCCGACGTGACGGGCTGCGCAGCACCAAGGGTTGAAGAGGGTAGAGTATTGTATGGAACAGAAGTTCTAGCTTCCGAAGAGCCGGTGCGGTGAGGCAACTCTAGTGAAGGACACGGAACTGGTGATCCATTGCTCGGTGGAAGTGTATTCGCCGCAAGCAACGGCATTCTGACCACTCTTTCCAGTAAGGGTATAACGTAGAAGACTCGACTGGTTGGTCGAGGTGCACATGTATTGTCTAGATTTATAGTCCACCAAAGCTGGGAAGAGTGAAAACATGTGAGAACATGTGATTCCACGGGAACTCACTTTCGACTTTCCTTACTCTCCAGCTAGCAACTCCATATCAATTCGACCGAGGGGTTTCTTTTGGCTCTTCGTCAGCTATCGAGCCGTAGCGGAAGGTCGAATGGTAGGCCTGTCCACTAACGCAACGCCAAAAGGTAGGTCTCCGGCAATCTCCTTGCGCAAGTAAGGATATTTGATATAAGCTGGTTGGAAATGGATGAGAAAAATGTGCCTTGCCATTTAAACGATTGGCTAGCTGATATATTATCATGGCCTAGTTCCGGGTTAACAGTAGAGTCGAGTGCAGGAGCCGCCCGTAAGAGGCCTCGGCAGCGTCGATAAAACCGAAACCAGCCCCTTCGCAGCAAAACCCATTTGGTGAAGTAACGGAAAACAAAAGGACCGCGCCGGACGCGCCCGTGCAGCGGCATGACTATTGATCCACTGGTCCAATCTACTGACCCTTTATATATAAGAGCATGGCATAATCTCGTCCACGCTTCCATTCCCCAGCCTGGAAGTCAGTCGGAAAGACGTTTAGAAGACTTTAGGTCGTCACCAAAAGTTGGCATTGACATGGCGAAAGCACGAAGTTCCGTTTCTTTGCAACCGTCACCGCCTCAAACGGGAATAGGGTTCGGGACCATTATCACCATCTACCTAACCTGCATCATCAATGGTGTGTTGTTGAAGAATCTCGCCAAGGGCATCAGCTGGTTGAAAGTACTAACCACCATCGTATCCAGGGTTCGACGTAAGTAACGTTGCCAACATCCAGCCACAGCTCTATGAAGCATTCGGCCATATCGAGTTTCTCCCGTGGATTGGGCTTTCCTACTCTCTCGCCAACTTTGCCACGCTGGCTTTTGCTCGTAAGATCATCGTTTTCTTCAACATACGTTACGTGTACATCGCTAGCATCGCCGTATTTTCCGCCGGTGCTGCTTTGGCGGGTGCTGCGAACAGCATCTCCATGGTCATCGCTGGCCGGGCGATTATGGGGATTGGAGGTTCCATCTGCCAGAACTGGTAAGCATGCTTTTGGTCCTCTGCTTGTTATTGCTTCCTTTCTTCTCTGCCATCCTGCCGCTCTTTATTTTCCTTGGTGAGACACATGCTGAGTCGACCGGCCGGCGGCCATAGTGCGATATCGTATTTTGCTATGTATGCAACGGACAGTCAGAGCCCTCTTCTGTACGGCATAATGAGCGGACTGTGGGCCATCGGTCTTGTTGTGGGAGGCCCGGCAGGTAGCGCGTTCGCGGAGAACTCTGTCACGACTTGGCGGTGGGCGTTCTTCATCAATCTACCTTTCTTAGGCCTGGCCATCATCTGTGCTCTGATCTTTGTACCAAGCAGGCCTGACTCTGACGGTGTTTCCCTCCGTGACCGCCTTGCAGATACCGATGTTCTCGGAATTGTGCTTCAGATAGCCACAATCGTTCTGTTTGCCGTCGCCGCCACTTTTTCCGGCCCCGTGTGGGAATGGAAGTCGGCACCCTGTATCGCCATCTGGGCCATATTTGCGGTTGTTCTCACAGCCTGGGGGTTTCAGCAATTTCGGAGCTATCAGAGCCGACCAGGCCATCAAGTGATCCCCATCACGGTCATGACACGGCGTCACATGCTACCTCTTTGGGTGGCTTCGGGTTGTGCTGGAGCCACTTATGCCATCATTCTCTACTACATGCCGCTCTTCTATGCTTTCTCAAAGGGGCTGGGCGCACTACAGCAAACTGTGCGGCTTCTGCCATTCATAGTCACCTTCATCATCATTGTGGTCATCGTCGCTGCTTGTCTGCCGAGGCTGAAGCATTATGGCATGATCTACCTTGCTGGCGGTGCTGTCACGCTCGGGTCGGCGACAGCTCTCGCCACTACACTTGCACCGGATGTTCCTGAGAGCAAGGTCATGGGTCTCACTGCCCTCGTGGCTATCGGACTTGGGCTGCACTTCCAGCACAGCAACGCCATCTCCAACACGATCAACAAAGATCTTCGAGAACGAATTGAATGCGCCGCACTATTGAACATGAGCTTGATGGGTGGTATTTCCATGGCATTGATCATCGCAGGTGCCGTCTACGAGAACCGGGGCATGTCCTTGTTGAAATCTGCCTTGGGTTCCATAGACTATCGTGAAGCAGATCTTCGTGAAGCGCTCGCAGGCGTTTCTAGGGGCGCTGGGGGAGGGAGCCAAGCCCAGTTGATGACTTACGGCGCGAAAGCGACGTGCAAAGCCATCTCACTCCTCATCTACATCGTCTCCTCTAGCGGTGCTCTTTGTCTGGCGTGTGGCGCACTGGCTGTATTTGATCAAGCTTCAGCGAGAAGATCTGAGTCCAGGATGCACTCTATTTGAGAGAGGGCCGGCAGATTATGATGGAAAGGCCAGATACAGGTAGCCTAGTTAATGGAAGCAATCAGGAACTATGACCACCAGAAGCCATGATAATCGTTCGTGTTTCTGGTTGTCCTTCGTGACGACTATTCTATTTCTTGTATTAGACTTGACCCATTGTCATCGCCAACATGGGATGCTTGACTATGCTGATCATTCACCAATTCTTTGCTTAGGACTTTTGTGACCTCCATTTCCCTAGAGACTTGTTTAGGGGGACGACTGCCAACCCCAGGCTAGATGAGTGGAGACAAGACGGTGAGGCATGGTCTAGGATGCTTCAGCCGCACTTGACCAAATAACGACGTATCGTAAAGTATTGCAAAGTGCAACAAGGGGTCACTTGTCACCCTGTATCTATGCCAGTCAAAGCGTTTCTCATTTGTCAGCCCTGCCACCTGCGAGATTGGCTTTTACTACTTAAATAGATTGATCCCGAGAGGGAACATAGCTCTGTCCACGCATGTACTGTTCTTCGGAAATCCAGATCACCGCTTAATCCTGTATGTGGCCATCTCGTTGTTGTGGCTCTCTACCTTGTCAATCTTTACAACATTGGTCATCTCTCATCATCCACAACCAGTCACTTCAACGCTCCATCTACCATCTCAGCGATGGCTCCAGAATCCGGGCATGATTCTTTACAATTCCGTTCTACGAAGAACCCCGAATGCAAGATGATGGCCAAAGGTCTGTCTGATCTTCACAAAGGGATGATGCAGCGTTCGAGTACGTACCGTAGCATGGTACATATGGCCTCTCAATCAGGCAGCATATATGTTAATGTCCTTGAACAACCCGAAAAAGGCGCAAAGCCAGGGAATTGGCCTTTTCGTTCCATATCAGAAGCAAGTGCTACCATAACGATATTCCGCAAAGCCACCGAGGCTCAAGCCAACATCGCACCCAGCACGGAACGTTCGGAGATTACCAGAGCATTAATCAAAAGTGCTCTCATCGACGGCATTGACAAGGTTATTCAGTCCAATACTCTGTACAACCTACAGGACATTGAACGGGCCAGTCAGCTGGAGGACCCGGTGTTTCAAGATGAAGAAAACGACACCACATTCCTATGGACCGGAAGAGACAACGTGCTGGGGACTTTACCCATATCCGCTATTTGTCGGATCAACAAGGACATTCAAGAGTACCATGCGCTTTTTACGGTACAGTAAAGCACAAAAAGTCTTCGACAGCAAGACAACGTGCTTAGATACCATCAAGTTGTAAGGGGGCCAGCAAATTCTTGTTTCAAGTGACGCCAATGTACATTGGAGCCCAACTCGTAATTGTTTTCCCCCCTTACATAATACTACTTTTCAAAAGCTATAAGTGACAATATTGCCCAGCGCAGATGTGACTAGGATCAGTGTCGACGACTGTCAGAAGAGACTGCCTGAAAGGCAAAGTTGGTTGCCTGATCCAAGTCCCAACTTGAATGAAAATTGCTTTACTCGTGTATCCCGTCACTGGTCCTGGGTGTGTAGGTGGCCACTGTAGCCATGATATCGCAGGATACCAAAGGCTTTTTCCTTCCTCGTTTTGGTTGTTGTTGTTGTTGTTGTTGTCCCCCTCGTCCTGTAACGTACCAGACATTCACGGACGGCCTTTTTGGCCGCTGTGAATGTCAGGCAAAGCTTAATACAAGCGACAGCAATGTCGACAATCACACTTACTCAGTCACGTAGTGTCCTGTATCAACCGGAACCAACCATCACTAGGTGCTATGTTTATGCTGAGTATTACCTGCATCGAAGTCCCAAGATGGCACTTGGGATGGTAAACTCCATTGTTGGCTCTCTGGCACACCCTTAGCCCCACTGCTGCCTTCTCAATTGATCCCTCATTTGGGGAAGCTCTAGATCGTTGCCGAAGGTAGATATGGTGTTATCGCCGATCCTCACAAGAGTCCACTAACAGACTTGTTGGCCAGGAGCATGGATATAACTCAACTTTCAGGTCCTTCATGGTTATGAACTTACTCATGTCTTTCTCAAAATGGAAAGAGGGCTCGCGATGAAGTCGATCATTGCGGTTTCTTTGGTCGCTCTAGTCAATGCGAAATGCGACTGGCCTGATGGCGTAGGCCAGTGGCGTCCCAAACACGGCCAGACTTTCGGGACTGTGATGGCGGACCTGAGAATAACTGAGCAAGACCTTCAGCTTCTCAACCCAGAAGAAAATTTAGACAGGATATATACTCCAGTACAATACAACGTCACGTTCAAGCCGTCCCTGTCTGGAGAGTGGACACAAGGGTGTCCGCCTTCCCTCATAATTCCAGACGCATCAGATATCTTGATACCGGATCCATCCGGCGGCACCGTTGATACTGAGAACGAGCACTACTCACTTTCAACCAGCACCGCTCACGACACGATAACGACTGGAACTAGAACGACAACCTCTTATAGCCATGATCAGTCATACCAGTCGATATCAAGTAACACTGGATATGGCGATTCGGAATACCAAACCTTCACAGGAGGCGAAGATCGTAGCGGTGAGCCTGAGGGGTATCCGGCGACTGGGATGATAAGTGATATGCCAAACAGCGAAGCACCAAGGTCGACAAAGTCACTGCAACAGGATGAAGGAACCATGCCATCAAAGACTAAAGAGTCTGGGCAGCAACATGCACCAAATACATCCAACATCAGCCAACTGACGGAAGAACCTGAAAGCACGTCTAAAACTAGTCAAGACACAGAGACAAGACCATCAACTGCATCAGGGCATGCGGTACCATCCTATGGCACGGTAGGTCAAGAGACAGCAGCGACGACAAGACTCTCGGACGCCTCTGCCACTGGCCCAGCGACTTCAACCACCGATGCGGCGATAGAGAATGAGCGAGGATCAGGGTCGGCAACTGAAGCGTCGTCTGTCCAGTCTTCCGTCACCAGTACGCCCAGATCAGAGGCGATTCCATCATCAGCTCCCTCGCAGACAGGTACACCTCATGATAGCAAGTCGGAAAACCCTAGTGTTACTTCATCTGGTGAAGAATCGACCTCTTTGTCTGGAGATTATTCAAGCCAGATCCATTCAGCAGGGGTCAAGACAAACCTGGTGTCAACTACGACAGCAGCCACGGAAACAACTGCAGCTTCGTCACATTCACAGTCACAGTCACATTCAGTCACCGCATCAATTACAGAGTATGAAAGCTCAATTTCTGCAGAGGACAGTTCAACAGAAACGGAGCTTCCGAACTCGGATACAGCCACTGGCCAGGCCGCTTCGTCCGTACAAATGACGTCAGCGACGGGCGATGTTGTCGCTTCATCTGGTACTCACTCGACGAAACAGACCATTACAGCCACGACATCTTCGACAACCACGACGCTGGCAACCTATGTTTCCAAGGCATCTGCAGAGACCACAACTACGTCGATTCCATACAGCGGGGATGCAATAGGGTCGACGCAATGCTTGTACCATGGAACATTGTTTGGTCTCAAGGAATTTTATGGTGTCGGACAATTTATTGACTTCATAAATTCTTTTCGCTTGAAACAGAAGGATGGAGATACTGTGTTCAGGATGGTAAAGGAATTCTGTGGCGAATCAGGTATCGATAGTAGCATGAAAGCCGGTGATGAATGTATCACAAGCTCGAAGTCAGAGTCCAAAGTTGACTATTACTTCGAGATCTGTCCAACGAACAATTGCCCAACCTATGGTCAAGATATGGGCCATCCGTTCGGAGAGAAAGGCATATCTTGCACGGACATCTTTTACAACAATATTTGGAATTACTGTACGTTTTCCGTTCTACGTAAAGTGTATCAAGTTAACAGTTCTCAGGCAGTGCGATGAATCTCGCTGGTAATGGGGGGGGCACAGGGGTCACCAGATGTCTAGAGTATAAGTTGAAAATCACGTAATCCGTTCTGATTACGAAGTTGAACATACGATGCAGGAAAGGTGCAAACCTGGGATGCGATCTTTGCTTGGTCTCTGGCGTTTTCTGCATTTAGTCCCTCTCTCTTTGCCTCTTCTTGTTTAGCCATTTCGTAATTTCTTAGTTAGTATACCAAGCTATAAACCTCGATCCGGAGAGTTTCCATACTGTGCGACTTTTAGTCTTAACCTCAAGACGGCCCTTGTGTAACACAGAGCATGAATGAACGATCCGTATCTGCCACGCAGTGCTTGTCCTTCTTGTGCACAGACATCAGCGTTTCTATCGCCCCGTATAACTCTGCCAGGTCCGGCATGAAATAGGCGGTTCGCATCAGCAAGGCCATAGTACGACGCTTGATTGCAGGTCATAAAAGAACATCTAAGTCGCAGAAGAGTCTTTCACCGCAACAGACCATTCTATACGTTATTCCTATCGACAAACCGAACGTTTCAATGAAACGCCATGACTTTGCGCACTACAAACCATGCTGTGCAGTGCAACCTGTCAAGGTCTCATGACAGCCAATCTTTCATCAGGCTATCTACAATCGTATACGTACCACGGCTGAAAGCTGCCGAATGATGGGTCATGAATTCTCGAACTTGACCGTTTTGGCTGCTATACCGGTCCCACATAAGGTGTACTACCTTATATAACAAAGCTATCTTACCGATGGTAGGTCGAAACTTACAAGCTTTCAACAGTAGCACAGCCGCAAAGTTGGCCAACAATGATGTCTTCTAGGGTGCCTCGAAACGTGTCTGATGATTTGCTATTCAAAGATGATAGGTGGATGAAGACAATTCATGGCTTGGGGATGAAGCCTTGCCTTGTGGGCAATCAAGATAGCACATATCTTGCTCTTGTGATACTGGCGGAAGATCCAATAGAAAAAAAAACTCAAAAACTCTTTTTCGAGTGTCTACGCCCCAACGAGTGCGGTACGCGTCCGGAAGAACTAGTATTCAATGATTCGGGGGTTATTCTGAACGTTTCCGCCATTTATCAACCTGAGGCCATCGTATTAGATGACTTAACCAAATTGTTTGATACTTCTCCACAACTTCGTATATTCGTTCGCTATCTAGGAGACACACGAATTCATGATCTTGGTTCTGACAGGATCATTGGCCTCTGCAAGGGCCCTAGTCTATCTTTGGATGATATCAACAAAACATTCTTGCTTGATCTGGACTGGAAGGAAGAAGAACTTATGTCCCAATGCTTTTCCGTGCCTGGGTTCCCAGGAACTGTGCGTCGTGGAGACTCTCTTCAGCTCCATCGAGCGTAGGCCAAGATCTGCCCATGCAAAAAGAGATAGAAGATAGAAGTGGCGATGTGTGTGGGCAGCCTATGTAGACATTTCCCTAGGTTAATGCGATGTCATGGCAGATAATTGACTATTTCTTTTCGGTCAAATATCAACGTCTGGTGGCGTTGTCCAAAATTTGACATTCACAGACTACGTACCTTATGTCCTTCGGTCAGAATTCTCTGTCCCCTCTTGTTTTCCATCCACTCTCCTCTTGCTATGTACGTCGCTTTTTCGTATCGTTGCGTTCGTTCATGATAAGGTTGCCCTGGCGGAAACGCAGCTAACCAGAACCACTTGTTCGTTTTGTTTTTCAACGCTGTCCGTGTCTTTGTGCCTGCTGTTCCTGCTGTTCCTGATAACTACATATACTCCTGCCTCTTTCCTTCTTACCTTGATCTCGCTGCTATCGCATTCTGATTCTTAGCTTGTAAATGAACAACAAGCCTCTATCAACCTGATACTCCCCCACCTTCTACATGTGTGGCCATAAGTCTGGCCTCCCAACAGATTCCATTTGACCACCCCAGTACATCTCAGCACCCTCGCTATGTTTGTGAAATCGCTTCTCATCCTTGCTTTGGCTGCTATGTCTTTGGCTTCTTCTGTCCCTATTCTCCCTGTTAACGGCGGCGGTATGTGGCGATTCATCCTTTATCCTCACAATCAATATGTTGTATCTCTCACTAATGCCACCCACAGGCTCCGAGCTCCCAGATCCCCCACAAGGCAAAACTCTAAAGCACATTGCTCTTGGCTTCGGTATTCAGAATTATACCTGTGCCGACGCCGGCGCCAAGCCGGCAGCTGCGGGCGCTTTGGCGGTTCTCTACGATGTCACATGTCTGTATCCAGGTCAAGGTCGTTCGTCTCTATCAACCCGCCAGTGGGCCACTCTTTCCTCCGACATCCTTTATACCGAAGAGGTCCCCCTAAATAGTAACGACAACGGTGGTGCCTCACTTAGCAACCCTTTCCCCAAGAGGCAACCACTCAAAGTAAGGAGACTCCACAAAAGCATCTCCTACCTTGGCCGGCACTTCTTCGATGTTGCCAGTGTCCCAACTTTCGACCTTGAAAAGGCCAACCAGCTCCTCGTCGCCAAAAAGATAAAAGGAATCGAGGCACCACCTTCTGCTTCCGCTGGTCCCGAGGGTACTGGCGCTGTTGATTGGCTCTACTTGGTAGATGCTGGAGGTAGTCGTGGTGTCTCTGCCGTCTATCGTGTCTCCACTGCAGGTGGCACTTCTCATGGTTGCAAAGTGAGAGGCGTCGACAGTACCTCTTACACGGCTATGTACTGGTTCTATGGCTAGCCTAACAGCGGAAATGGCTAGGCAATGCACGGGGGATGTTTGTAGCCTGACCTCATTTTCCCACGAGTGCTTTTTACTTCGCTAGCAGTAGTGTTCGTATGGAAAGCTAGGGTTATCGTTTTTACCAATCAAACATTGATTTCAGGACGTGCAGGGATCCATACTTACATAAGATGGCACGACATTTTGGATGAATAAACAGTCTATCTCCTGCTGTTGATCAATGATCCACTTCGTCTCAAGCGGCCTGTTCTAGCCGCAAGGAGCGTCATAGGCTAGAACATTAATCATCACTTATTTCAGCTCATATCCTAGTAGCGCCATGAAGTTTTCAATCTAAACTTAAGTCATCTACTAGTAACTTACAGTCACTGACCTTAACGATAAGTAATTACCAAGAAAGAAGCTCATGCTTTCTAGGCATTTTAATCACCTAGCATAGCGAGAAGAGGGATCTGATGTCGCTTTATCGATAAGCTATTATCAGCATAACCACAGTGCTAACTGATTTGTCTCTAGCTTACTCTCCTTCACACTGCCGACACAAACACTATAAAGAAGGATCAGACTTGATAACTTCGAGTTAACTGAAACCTTCCGCGCCCTCTATGAAATTATTTCTTCCTTAGAGAACCATTCCAGGAGTGTTTCTGTCGTAGGGGGGCAACCAAGTTCGTAAATACTACTCGTGCAAGGAGACAATATGTTTGTTCTGATCACTCCCCAGCATTATAGTGGGGTTGCTTGATGAAACGAGTGACAGACCTGCGAGGTACGAGTTGACCATTACTGCATAGTATTGTATACAGCTACAAACAAAAGGTTACACCCCCAAATCCACACACTGAATCTAAGAACTAATTCTGGTACAAGGTGATAGTATTGTTCGTTTCTCTGCATCTTGAGTAACGAGGCCGGTGATGATGTTTGAACCTGGGTTTCCGTCCATTTATTCTTCGGATTCAGCGTCCTTTCCTTGATTCTTCAATCCCAAAATCCTCTTCCGCCATATATATTCCCCACGTGAGCAGATCCGCCATCTTTTACAGTCATATTCTCCACGTGGTTGTTGCCTGATTGATATCCTCGTCTCTGATACCAATCATTGGTGGAATGGGTTCCCTCGAAACCATACTTCTTTCCAGCGACGTCTTCCATGACCCTGTCAACTTCTGAGGCAGCCTTTCTTATACATTCCAGTGAATCCGCGTCTTCAATCGCTGCGATGTCTTGTTCTGCTCGCTGTGCCAAAACTTGTGGATCAACTTCGACAAGGCTTTCAAGCTCGTCCAAGTGATAAACACAAAACCCAAGCAGGTTTTCGGCGTATCGCTTGTTGTAAATCGTCCACGGCGTCTTCTCGACCAGGTTTGCCTCAGATAGCCTTGACTTAGCCGCGGTGTGCAACCGTTTGCGAATGTTCTCTTCAAACTGAAACATGGCCTTGGTTGCACCTTTTGTACGTCCACCTTCGGCCGATCCTCTCAACTTTTGATGTTTCAAGTATCGGCATGTCCTGCCGTAGCATCTCTTGAACTCTTCAGCGATCTCAGTGAGGATTTCGTTTGTTTGTTCCAAGACGTCGTCTTCCAGGAACTCTTCAAAGGCCAGCTCGCCCTCGCAACGTGTACCCCATCGTGCCAGGCGACACTTGGCAATATCAAACTTCAGGGGGAGATCTTTGTAAGGCAGGTTGAGGGATGAATCGAATTGAATGCAGTTAAACAGATCAACGCAGTCGTTGAAAAGGAGGGTGGTGCCGCTTCCAAGTATATCTGTAAAAGCTTTGTCCATGTTGATGAATGTTTTGAGGTTTGTGTTCGCTGCCGTAGATTTAGCTGAGGGGACGCTGCTTTTTAAACCATAACTCCCTTGCTACCAAAGTGTGCCTTGCGGATAGAGCTGATCAGCCTTGAGTCTATTGTCGCTAAGAAGTTTCCTGTTACCGCTTGAGCCGCATTTTAGGCCGTTTCACCTGAGGCACGTTTCCACCGACGCTCACGCCGAACGCCTAGGGGGACATGCTCCGCTATTTTTCAGGCTGATGCTAAGGTTTTCAACGATTGCATCGCTTAAGCTATTCAAGCTCGCGCCAGTGTACTCTCGAGGGCCCCTGCTGCGGAGGCGATACCTTGGAAGCACGCAGCCGGATGCGGGAACGATGCTTGGCACGATTGGAACTACCTTTTTGGTCTACGACGGCTGACCTTGGTAATGGGGCCTCCGCACAATGCAGTCGAGAAAGAAGAAAAGCGCGCAGGGCAGAAACCCTTCAAATCGAGCGGTTCCGCATTTAGAGCCTATCTATGATACGAGGGCGTGTCGCTATGTAGCCAATATGAAAGGCCATCACGGCTTCCCTATAGCCCCGTACTTCCGTGCATTGTTGTGTCCATCAACACGCTTGAATAAGTGGCAGCACAGCGTATGCGATGAGCAATATTGACCATGTCATCATATGCGCTAGTAGACTACTGTGTCTTTCTCTTCCGTGACCAGGGCACTGCCACCATCAATCAAACTCCGCATGTACCTCACCGCAATAAAGCTCTCGGTCATCGCAGGGGCGAGTGTAGTTCCCGCCCCCTGAGTTCCGAGTAGTGCAGCTGATGCGTTGGCCGCAGCAAACAAACCAGAAATCACTCTTCCGTCCTCTGTGAGTACTCTTGCATACCGGTCAGTCCGAAGGCCGCCTCGCGTGCCAGCATCGCCAGGAAAGATTCGGATGGCGAAAAAGGGGGGTTTCCTGACGGGGCCCATGCATGAGTTCGGTACAACGGTCGGGTCGCCAATAAACTGCTGGTACTCGTCCTCGCCTCTGTGGAAATACTTGTCTCTGCCTTGATCGCACATTGCATTCCAACCGTCTACTGTCTCCTGTAGGCTGTGCTTCGACACCCCTATCTGCTCAGCCAGATCGTGGACAGTCTCTGAACGTGAAACAAAGCCTTGTTCAATGGCCTGTTCGATCTGCCATGCGCTCTTAGCGCTCCCGATCGTATACCTTCTGCGATATGTCCGGTCGAATACAAGCCAGAACGTGGCCGCCTCTGCGTCCTCGCTCGCTCTCCTGTACATTGACCTGACGGCCTCACCGTAGGGCTGGGACTCGGAGAAGAAGCGACGGCCACGTCCATCAACGACGATAGAGAAGGGCTTGGATATCGCAAACATAGCCTCTGTCACTTTACCCGTCCTGGGATCGATCATGGTGGGGATACCCCAAACCTGGTCAAGTTGTGCACTGCCAGCGCCAATCTTCTGTCCGGCTCGCAGTGCGATACCAACATCTTCTTTGGAAGCTAGGCTCCATTCAGCGCTGGTTGGCAGGACCGAAGTTGCCCCCTTGGCGGTTGTTCTCCCTAGATATGCATCCCTCATTTTCTGGTTTTGGGAGAATCCTCCTGTGGTTAAGATCACACCCAATGATGCGTGTATGTCAACATGTTCCTCACTGCCTCCACGGTGAACTCTTGTTCCTATCACGACTCCATCGTGACCGGATAGCAAGAGTTCGCTCAGCTCCCAGCCAGTCCAAATCTCTACGTTGTCATGTTCCATGCACATCTTGAGAAGCTGGGCAATGAGCGATCGCCCCATGGACATAGGCCTCACCATTCCTTTTGGAAGAGCCGAGGCTTCCGTAGGACAAAGGCTGGAAGAACGCAACCTTGTCAAGACCCGGAAGTCCTCAAACCTAGGAACCACAGGCACGCCGTCTGGCTTCGGAAGGTATTTCTGGTAATGACCCAGGCTTGCTGCATCGAAAACCGCTGGGTCCAAGGTGCGGCCATGCTCGACCGCACCGTCAACGTACGGGTGATAGTCTGGGAACTGGGACGGTTTGGCCATCCATCGGAAGCCCTGGTCTCTAAGGCATCTCATCATCTCGGGCCCCTGCGTCAAGAAAGCGTCGAGGCGCTCATCACACAGATCCGTATGAACGGCTTGCTCCTCAAGGACTGGGCTTCCAAGTTTTGCCACAGCATTGATGTAGCGTGCGGCTTGTTCTTTGCTATCTTCGATGCCGGTTTCCTGCATGAGAAAATTGTTGGGCATCCACATGCAACCACCGGACCTGAAAGTTGTGCCGCCAACATGATCTTCCTTCTCTACCAGGATGACTCTGAGGCGCCGACCATCCGCCGCTGCCACCGCTGCCGCCGCTACCGCCGCAGTCAAGCCGCCGGCGCCGGCGCCCATTATGATGATGTCGCATTTGGTGACTGCTGTTCGTTGATGGTCGGCCGTTTGGTGATGACTGCCAAAGTCTGCATGTGCTGCGGCGCACGCCATCACTTGGTCATGCGAGTATATGGCTTGGCTCATTTGTTTGTTCGTCGACAAGTTAGATGGAAATGCGGTTCTTTCATAGGCTCATTCTCTTCCTATATCGAATTGATGCTATTGAGATGCCTTGACTTCATCTTATACAAACTATACGGACAGTCCCCGCGTCACCATTCACATATGTCCAGCTCGATCTACGGTGGTTATTGAAGCTGTTCAAAATTGGATCTCAGTCATCAATATCGAGTGGAACTACTCTTGCATACTTTGGGCCGTAGGACGACAGGTCTCCCGTAACATCGAAGAAAGAGTGTAGACAAAATTGGCCAAGATTTATGCTAGGCTTAGCACGGTACATATGGCAAGCACCAGTAGCAGTTGGTCCCCGTCCACAGGTGCGTCCGAGTTAAGCTGTCTTGCTACGATGGGGCGCGCGGCAGCCCGACCGAACGGTACGTCTCCGTGGTAAAGGCATCGATCCAAACATACTCTCGATCCCGAAACAGGCAGGAAAGCTTGTCGTCACATCGCATTCACACTCCCTGTCTCTACCCGAACGTGTACACATGCAGTATTCATTTGGATCATGATTGCTTGCTTGCCAATATTCGTTCTTCTACTGTAAAGAAGATGTGAAAATACGTTTTGGTCGACAACGCACGAGCTTGTTGATGTTTGCACACGATGTCGGTCAATTACATGCGTTGGTGAGTTGTTTTATTCGCAGTTGTAGATACAGTCTAAAAGCTAGACTCCTCACAGGTGTCCGAACTATCACATAGATCTGCTGGCCGAATCAGCCGTCAGGATTCGTGGTATTTCCTCCTTCTCCTTCTTCCTCTTACATTCTTTCCCTCGTTACACCTTGAGAACTATTCGAGATTGAGTCGGTCGCTTCACGATATGCGTGCGCGTTCACTCTCGCTTCATGGGACACGCGATTTTCACACTATTCAGGCTTCGTAAGCATCTGTGAGGTTTGGTGCCCTACGTCAGGTCTATACTCACTGCGCGTTCCCAATCCTGAGAATCCATGAGCCAGCCGGCAGGCGCCCCTATGGTGGCAAGCCATTGTTCCTTGAAAGGGTCGAAACATTTGAACCGACAAGGGACACCATATGCTTCAACGTATCTACGGATTCTAATATGTAGAGAGCTCAAAAATTTTCGGAATATCGCTCTCCCATACTCTAACTTTAGGACATAATCAGTTATGGGGCAGTGTGGGGGTAAAACGGCCAAAATCCAGACGTACCTCTCTAATGTTGCGGCTTATCGCGCCAGAAGGTCGAGGCTTAACACCAACCCATGACGAGCAGCCCAGGTCCCAAAAGCACAAGTCTACAGCAATGTCATCGAACCCCGCAAGCTCGGCCGCTTTTTGAAGCAGGACGGTTCCGTCAACGAAAGCCTTTCTCATGCTGGAGCGTTTGCTAGGACCCCGCCTCCTGACCCTCCGCGGCCTTACGCGTCGCACGGCAGGACGAGCAGTCCGTTCCTCCTGTGGTGAGGCAGTATCGAGCCTTGGGTACTCAAGCTGTTGTGTGGCATGCTGCACAGTATTGCAGGGAGTCTGCGTCAGGTCCTGGGTGCTCATTGTGTCAAGGCTCGATTGCGTGAAGCTATGAGCAGATCCCAGGATAAAAATTGACTCGAGCGCAAATGGAGTCGTTTTGTACGTTTCTGTACGACAGGCCCCAGTCTCCTCCAAAAGAAAATTTAAAGAAAAATTTAAGAAAGAAATTAAAAAAAAAAAAAAAAAAAAAACCACCACCAGAATACGGTGATTTTTGGACTTTTGGAACTTGGTGTTCCCGTACAGTTGGTTACCTAGTTGGCATAAAGCAACGAGCCCAAATTAGCCGTTCTTCGTCAGGATCTAGCGTGGGCAGCCATGGCCGTCCTAAAGTTGCCGTTATGCCCTGTAGAATCATCGTATCCAATGGTCAATCCTCGGGAAACCCATGATAGAGGCGGATCAATTTTTTGCTAGAGCCAACACCTCTTTCGAATCCCTGGTTGTGGATTCGATTTTACGATGCCGTTGTCGATCTTGTTGTTCAGCGTCCTATTTCCGCCTTCCGTTCTTCCGTAAATTGCTTGCCCCACCTAGTGTCGGCCGCTCAGCGCTGAGGTTACATTGGTAATGGCGATCGACTTGCCCTGTATTAACCCATATCACGTGACAGAGGAACGGCCCAAACGGACTTTTGATCGCTGATTTAGTAGTGGCCAGGTAGCCGAGCCTTGAGTTCTTGGCGGCACATTTCTGCCGCTGTAGGATGCTAGTTTGTATAGGGTAGTCCGTAGTTTCATTGCAGCCAAATGGCCCAGTCCGATGCGCGACTAGATTTTCTACAACTCATCGTAGCTACCAACAGCGATGGTTGACTTGACAACCCTATAGGAGGGAAGAGATTGCATCTCACCTCGTTCTATTTTCACCTTTCCGGTTTTCTTGCAGGGCGACTGTTTTGCGTTTTACGATATCGCACGGCTCCGCTCCGTCGCCATACATTTCGCCACCAAGAATAGCCAAAAAGGTTTCTAGATCCACTTTTCTTTTTCTTTTTTATTTTTGTTTTTTTTTTAAAGCTCTCACTGATCAAAGAAGCAGAAAACAGACGCGGCGTAGGGAGACATTGTCCTTCAGAGATTAAGCACTATTGCGCTGATGATCTAGGGTGTTTATGGCACAGCGTGGCTCCATATTTCCAGTCTCCCGAATTTCCCCTCCAGTTCTTTTTTATGCTCTTCATCTTCTGTGTCTGTGCTTTCTGGTTTGTCTAGCCAATTCCATGCTTTGATGGATCCATGTTGTGTTTCACTTGGATGAATTGCATGCATATGATCCCCACATTGCGGGATATCATGTGAGTTACGCGAAAGCTAAAATTTGACACTGACTGGCTGGCGACTGAGGTCGAATGAAGCGAGGCGCTGAAGAACTGGTGTCGGACGACGTAGATCGTTCGAGTTAGATTGAAGCTAGGCAAGTTACCCGGAATGATAGCACGCGCACTAGCACAGCGGTATCATGGCTGCCAGAATATGTGTCAACAAGCAAAATCAAGCGGTCCGGCTGCCGAACTAAGAATGGCCTTGGCGAAGAGCTACCGAGGCTGTCGCTGGCTCTTGCCAGGCCTGTCAGCGGTCGCCGGTGGCATACCGGTATACTTCACCAGCCAAGATTCCGATTCTCGACTCTTGGCGGCTTTGCGGAGCAATGATTAGCCCGCTATTTTTGTGGTGAAGTAGAACAACATAATACGGTCATTACGCCCGGCGGCTTATCTTGGCCGGTAGGGGTGGAGTGGCACAGTATGTAGCCTGTTATGGTTGAACAGGTGCTGGGGTGTCGCGTGCAAACAGTGGATATTTCAAGATTACGCACCGGAATGGCAGTACCTTCAAGGGGGCAGGATTTGAACAAAACACAACATGAATACACCAATGTGCATCAATGGACCGAATACAGGTAGGGTCTGACAGTTATGGGCTTCAGGAAACGGGTCACAATTTGGACGATGCAAGGCAAGGAACGGCATGGGCTTGAGGAGACGAGGACGAAAAAGTACGCAAGGTAAGGTATGTAAGTATGGATTAGTGACTAGCGTCCTTTCGTCCAAACCAAGCCGCTGACGTATTGGCATGGTGTCAAGACACTCACAGCTGTGCGTAGGTCCTCAGGCAAAGTCGACTCGAGCGCGAGGGGAATTAAATTATGCGGTTTTGAACGGAAGGCCTTAGCTACCTCTAGGATAGGCTCCGCTGATGGCGATTTTTTGACCTTTCGAACTTGGGGCTCATGTGTAGTTGGTTGATGTATGCGTAAGGCGAGCCTAATTTGGCCGTTTCTTGTTCGAATTTTAAGTAGGCGCTTAATTTTAGAGTCTCAAAATTGCCGATCCGTCCTACAGAACGACCGCATATATGTACAATTGGGCCGAAACCGGACGGAGTGTCTCCCATTCACGAACCAGGCCATTTTATCCTTACCTGCAGTCCTGTGAAAGCCGAGATTGGCCGCTTTTCGTTTTGGATGGTTGCCTACCTATGTTAATACAGACGGTACGGGCAATCAAGAGTCCATCCCACGGCAGAGGCTTGGCCATGGACTTAAGCCGCCGCCGCCAATCAGGGACAGTAGAAGCCAACTTGCCGTCAAGGTTGTCCACCATAGGAGCGGGGTGCCGGTAGTTTCTACGACGCAGACTGATCGAGCCTCTACGGGATGCTTGCTAGTCTAGAGAGTCATATAGTGGACATACGACATGACCTACTGGTATAAAAAAAAAGAAAGAAAAAAAAAGGGGTGCAGGAGCGTCTATCTCTGGCTGGCTTATGTTGGCAGCAGTTTTGTGTGTCTGTATCTCCGACTGTCTTACAACAGCAGAAGGCTTTGTGACCGCGTGCAACAGCAGGAATCTTTGTGACTGCGTGCAACAGCAGGAATCTTTGTGACTGCGTGCAACAGCAGAAGGCTTTGTGACCGCGTGCAACAGCAGGAATCTTTGTGACTGCGT